>JAPYZU010002540.1:0-23992 GCA_030523005.1 Tryphoninae sp. B BG-2022a | reverse complement strand
GAGAGAGAGAGAGAGAAAGACGCGAAGCGCGCGACGAGAGCGTCATTCTCGTCGAAGATTGAAATTCGTAGAACGCACGAGTTTACCGCTCTCTTCTCACTCACACACACACACACACCTCGTCGCCTCCATTCCGCACTACGAGCACCCTCTGTACAGCGTCATACTATGAGGAATTTCATTAAAATTATTACTTAGATATTGGAGTGCTCGAGTACGTACGCTGAGGATCGTAGTCTCTTCATCCTTTTCACCCCCATTCCTCACCCCTTGGCACCTGACGACCCCCGGAGGGCTTACCCCCCTTTTTTCCCCTCCCCCGTTTTCCGACACGTTTACGTCCTTCGTCTTAGTGACGAAATAATAAAAACAAAATACAAATGGAAAATGTATAATTATTCAAAAAAATACAAAGAAAAACATGAAAGAAGTAAAAGTAGAGATGGAAAAAGAAATATACGAAAATTGGAGCAATGGCGTAAAAAAATGGCGTAACGCGCGGGAGGATAAAAAAAGAATTCGCGAAACGTCATGGGCGGCTTTTTTTTTGTGTTTGCCTCGAAATGGTTTTACCGCACGACCTCCGGGGCGAAACCCGCAGCGTTGCCGCTCTCGTTCGAGCATGCGAAGGAATAAAAAAAAAATCGAAAAGGAAAAAGGATGAAAAAGAAGAAAGGTTAAATGGAATACATTCAGCGTTGGAATTTTTTTTTACCCTTCGTTTTTTCGTCAGAGGAAAGCGGGAGGGAGCGAATGAAATTCCCGAAACGTTAGCGCCAGGGCTTTCTTTTTATTCATCGACTTCGCTGTTTTTTTTTTTCCCCCCTCGTCGGTCGAGGATCCACGTTTATTTCGTAAGAATTCCTCGGTACGAGCGGTAGTCTCGAAGAATTTAACAAAGTCGAATTTTAACGACTTTTAACGAAAAACCCGTTTTTCGCCCACGTTCTCGTTTTCGTAATTCCGTATAAAATAAAATTGCGGAAACGTTTCCGCACGATGTTTATTACGAAATGCGATAAGGGATGCAACGAGCGGGATAATAAGCCGGAGATGTTTCGTTTTTGTTCCGTGACGACGAGAAATCGAATGAAAGAAACGCAAAAGCTTCAAATCGAGAAATAACAAAGAACAAGAAAAAAAGACAACAAATTTTCGCGTAAATATGAAAAGCTAGGAGCGAGAGAGGGGAATTCATGACTCGGCGTGTTCCCGCGAGACAATAAGCACTGGTATAAAAATATCAAATCCTGGTACGAGTGCAATGAGAGACGGGGGGAGAGGAAAGGGGGTGGTCGAACGAAAGAGGGTGAACAAAAATTGTTAACGCACGTTTTTCCCTCTTTTATTGCAGCATTATTCGTTAATTCTCGTTGTAGTACCCCACTATGATTTGTGCTGCTGGAGAGTGCTACAGGAAACGCAACGTCGAAAAAACAAAAAACGACGGGGGTGAAAAAGAAGGGATGGAGGCAAAAGGAAGAAAAAAAAAACGGGATAGCATAAGGACGAGTTGTTGCCAGTGAAAATAATGTAACGTCGAGCGAACTTTTTTCTCCACCCTCCAGTACGGTCGACAGTGTATATTTCACCTGCCACGCGCTTTCTCTCTCTCTCTCTCTCTCTCTCGTTCCCGCCCGTTCGGCTTCCGTTACTCCGCTTCGTCCGACGAGCCATTCGTCCCGCAATATTCCAACACTTTCCGCAATTAAGCACCGACCGAAAACTGGCATTCGCGTTCAAGTCCCGGTGCGCCTGGCGTCTCTCACTCATCCCCCACCAACCCTTAACTCTTACAAGCGAAAGCACGAAACGTATTAAGGAACGAAGAGCTACCATGCGCGGACATCAGATATACGTAGGTATATTTCTACATCGTCGTAAAATAATGAAACGCCACGTGTGTTGTACACGAAAGCGTCATGGCGGCTTACCAACACCGCGTGTCGGTTACCATTGCGTCTGACTAATGTTTACTCGTACTACTGCGACGTAGTAACACCAAGCCGGAGCAACCGGAACGGCTGCTTCATTTAATATCGTAACTTTCCGTACGCCATTAAATTACATTTGTTATTCAACGATGTAGGAAATTATTCATTTTATACATTTTGCGTGCGTTTTGTAAGGGGAATCCTGAGAACGCGTCTGGCCCATAACCGAAGGTTACTACTTGGAAAGGTGGCAGGGCTTTGTACCTGAAACCCAATGATAATTAATTAAAAGCTTTCTAATGATTCCGTTCTATTTTCAAATATACGAGTATAATATTTCAATTATCGCAAAACGAACTCGGGCAATCGCTTGAATTCTTCATCGAATCATTTCTCGTATTGGATTTAAAAATGTATTTATTTCAATCGAGAGAAGTAATTAATTCAATTGTTTCAAATTGACAAAAAGACGCGGATCGCGTTTTTAATAGAATCTTTAGAATTTATCGAACGATACATTTTCGAATTCATCTTTTTCATTTTGTATACGTTGTATAGTGAAAAAGTATCGAAATTCGAGAATATCGAGTAGCACGTATGAGGAAAAAAAAATGGCTGTTTTACACTCGTCCAATGAACCTCGTGAATTTCACTGAATCGTAAGTACGAGTGGAAGGGGGGAGTTGGCTAGCCGAGTCGAGATTGTCAGTGGCCGAAGCTTCTCGCGTTCGAAAGGGTGGTGTATATACATAGAGAGGGGGAAGGGGGGGTGGGGGGTACAGGGGTAGCAAACCCTCGAAACTGGCATCCGGTCAAGTGCAATTTCAACGAGTTCTGTGCGAGAGCATCGATATGCATTAAGAGCATCGACTATGCCGATATATCTTTCAATGTTCTTGAATTACACTCGGCATAGCTTGGATAACGATAATGCGATAAAACAAATTTTATCGTAGCCACCGATCGTTAATCCCAGATAAGGATAAATGAAAGAAAAAAAAAACAAACAGGAAAAGAAGGAAAACGACAATAACAAAATCCGATGGTCGGGTGATTTTTGCCATTATGTGGAATAAATGGATACGAATTCGTAACGGCAATTGGAGTGGGAAAAATGCAAAAGTGAGAAAAAGCGAGTAAAAAAAAGCGAATTAAAGCGTTAGGGAAGAGAGAATGGGATGGGAAACAAAAACGAAGGGCGAAACGATATACAGCGTTATCGCGCGTTAATGCTCGTGAAAATAATGTATCGTTGCGACGAGTGTCGGGGATACGCTGTATACCTGATATATAACAACTTTATATATACATATATATCCGGTGTGTACACCGGTACTGAGAGAACATGGAGAGCGTTAAATTTCACCTGGTGCCGCAGGGTCGATACAGCGTAAATATGCGCTAAGGGTGGTTGAATGGCGCATAGCTCTCTCTCTCTCTCTCTCTCTCTCTCTCTCTCTCTCTCTCTCTCTCTCTCTCTCTCTCTCTCTCTCTCTTTCTCTCTCTCTCTCTCTCTCTCTATGGGTTGTTCGTGAAGTCGAGACCTTTGTGTACGTTTTGTATGCATTGCTATGTTAACGTGTGAGGGTATGTACTTTTATGTGTTGGTCCAGGCATTCTATAAGTCGGTGTGGCGTACCAGTGGTGTAATGGCTCGCTGCGGAGGGTGCATTAAGGTGGTTTACCTATAGTATAATACCGAGGATGAGAAAGAGAGAGAGGGAGAGAGAGAGAGAGAGAGGGTGGGATCGAGGTCTTTTAACTCGCTTCAAAGGTAGTTCGTCCATTCGAGCGTGTAATATAGTATATCGTGAAAAGAGAGAGATGGGAATAGGAAACAAGCATCTGCCGAGTCCCCGATATATAATCAATGCTCAAACTCAACAGGGAAGCAGCCTCTTGTAGTTATACTGTATATAAGGACAGATCCGACGGTGTGAGAAACGATGGGACTTCGAGAGCCGAGACTCTCGCTCTTCGTTTAACTTTGCTTTACTTTTATTTTTATCACTTTCTTCAATGAAAACATTTGACTTTCATGAAACGTCTTGGTTATACGAGATTCTTCGCTCGTGAAGCAACGATTTTTATTTTGCCTTGTGAATTTTTATGTGTATATATGGGAATGTGGGTGAGAGTCGGTGGGTGTGTTTTCCCGTTGCGATGAGAGGTTAGGAGTGCGAATGCATTTTCAATACACGCAATGAAAGAAATCCGGGACCTCGAGAAGGTGAATATTGATTTTTAACCGAAATAACTTTGAAGGGGGATGATTTTGAAATACCCAGTATATTTCCATCGGTAATTCCGTTTTCGTTCGTCGGGCATAAAATTGCACCCATAACTATTTGACGAGCTCGTCGAGACGCGAAGAATGAGCTAAGGAACATCAGGACAGCTGAATTTTTGTGGTCGTGACAACTGATCGAAAATCACGATTTTTAGAACCAAAGGGTTGCCCGAAAAAAACACCCCCCCGGGGATGAAAATTTTTGCATCTTAAAAATGATTCCAAAATAGCTATATTCGATCGGAAATTGCTCGTTGATGAAGATTTTGATATTTTTCAGGAAATCTCAAGAACTCTAGGAGAAAATACAAAAATGTTGAAATAACGATTTATCGTATATGCAATTATGTTACATTAAGGGGTTGAAAAATAAAAATTTGCCATCGGACAATTATCTTCCTCAAAAATCTAATTTCCTTTGAAAATATAATTACACGCGAATGACGGAATTTTCTTTCTTCGACATAAAACTTGATGGAACGACGAGTAAACCGAATACTCGCGGGTTTATTTTTATAAATTTTGTTTTATCCAACTCCAAGAGCCCACGTCTGAATCCCAGAATCGTTCCCGACCGTTTCTCTCGTTTCCGGTTGGCGCAACAGTCCGAGGTAATGGAACATCTTGCCAACTCCTTCGAGCGCGTATTCTCGTACAACGAAGTGATTTAGAGAGATTCACGAGTGTCGGTCGAGGTTGAATCGAGACACACATACACACGTTTCAACCATCTCATGGATCGCCCGAAGGGGAAAATAGTTTCTCGGCCTCGAGAAGCGTTGATGCGAGAAGGGTCGGTGGAACGTTGAGTCGATGGGGTAGAGGGGAGGGGAGGGGGGTAGTTGTATCGCGTGTACGTGCTACCTGCTGGATCACAATAAACGTCTATGACCGGCAATAAAGGTTGACGCACAGCGAGACGGAAATGAAATACGGATTTCTGGGTTACGGAGAACACGACTCGGGCTTCTCGCTCTCCCGCCGCGCTCGTTAGTTCTCGTTCTCGTTCGTTCTCGCGTTGGACGCGACATACGAGGCTCGAGAAACGGATGGAAAAGGGAGATATACACGTGAACGAACCAGATGAGGGCAATGGAGGAGGGGGGGGGGTGATGTTGGGACTATATAGTAACGTGATATACGTAGCACCACGAGACCCGACACAGGTTCTCGCGGAGCGTTACGAGAGAGCGGGGGTAGACTACCCCTCGGTACATGAAAACTCCGACCTGCAGTTTGAACGCGCTTCACCCACCACACTTTTCTCTCTCGTTCTCCGTCTCTATTTCGTACCTGGTGAAACATTTGCTATTTGTTTTTCGTACTAGCTCGTGTAAATCGAATGCAAATTAAATAACACGCGAAGAAGGGGTTGGAGAACGGGGGTGGGTGGAGGGAGGAGAATCGCGTATATCTACCGGGTTATACGTGACGCTCGCGTAATTAATGTAAAGAGAATCGGCAAATACGATCGTGCTGAATGTTTTCATTTAACGATCTACCTACCGATTGTACATACGTATATATATATATATGTATGTATGTATGTATGTATGTATGTATGTATGTATGTGTTTTTTTTTTCATGCCACTTTTCGCGTACATCGACCATTTCGAACAACCCCTATAATTCGACTCGGTATGGTATCGTTCATTTTCACGGTTAAAACTTCAAAGGATTTTATAAATTACTCGCTTCATCCGTGAATTTGGTGCCTCGAGGTAGAAATAAAAATAAAAATAAATCATTTTCGGTAGATTGGCGATATTGAAAAACGAGAACGTTTTACGTCCGAAATTAAATTTTTTTATATCGAGGTTGATTTTGCGAATATCGATTTTCAAGGAGAGCGATCATTCGCAGGAAATGATTGGTGGAAGGTAAAAAATAGTGTGAATCGAGGGTTGTTAAAAGATCGTCGGAGATGATAACAGGAGTTATCGATACTACGTGGAGTATTATCGAAGATTCTTGCCTCTCTCTCCCTCTCTCTCTCTCTCTCTCTCTCTCTCTCTCTCTCTCTCTCTCTCTCTCGTTTCAGATCCCATTCTTCCCCCGTTGGCCTAAACGATTTCTGGCTGAACGGACGCTGCCTCAGCTCCTAATATTCCCAGCAGACGCTTTTTTTATTCTCCACTTCCGCTCTTTCGTTCTCCTCGCTCTATCTCTCGTTCGTTGGAGAGCCCTGCGGGCGCGATATACCCGAAACAGATCCAATCTTTTAATAAGCCAGACGCCGATGTGCGAATCGCGATGTACCCGTTTACTCTTAATCTCTCCCTCTCTCTCTCTCTCTTACTCTTTCATTATACACGTTCCTACAACCCTTGGGCTTCTCACCCCTTTTTCGAAAAAAAGTACAAAATTCCTGGGAAAAGTTCATCGAACAATAACAAAAAATTGTAAGGGATGTTTTTACTCTTAATCTCTTCCTCTCTCCCTCTCTCTCTCTCTCTCTCTTACTCTTTCATTATACACGTTCTTACAACCCTTAGGCTTCTCACCCCTTTTTAGAAAAAAAAAACTACAAAATTCCTGGGAAAAGTTCATCGAACAATAAAAAAAAATTTAAGGGATGTTTTCGATTTTTATATTTTCTCACCCTCTACTTGAATATTTTTATCATCCCCCATTATATTTTTCGAAACTTCTCTCTCGCCTGCGTATTCAAATGCGAGTTTCTATACGTGTGCGATTACCCTCGTATACGCGTGTGTTTGTATTCAGCAGGGTAGGAGACAAGGGATGGTTTCAATCTTCTCCAATTAAATTCTATTGGAATTCGTGCGCAAATGCCAATACCGGACGAGGGCGCCTCATTGTGTTGGGATAATGAGCGAGACTCGGCCCACATGGGGCTGACGAGGGACAGGGGGGTTGAAAAAGAGAGGGATGAAAAAAGGAACGAGGCAGACAGGAAAACCTGCAGCTTACTGGATAAAATTCAGTATAGATATATTTATACATTACAGAACTGTTATATATATATATATATATATATATATATATATTTATATACTATCAGGATGCCTTGGAAATACAAGCCAAGCTCTTTCACAATCGAGCATCCAGCATATGGACCGTATATACAGCAACACGCTGGCGCTCGATCGCTCTCGTCCATTTTCTCCATTCTGAAACGGAACTACCACGAGCTTGCATCGATATACACACTAACCCCGGATGGCGTGACCCTTCTTCGCTTACCACGAAGCACGTATATCTATCTCCCCTTTCCACACTTCCTTCACTTCATCCCCATTTTCTCTTTTATAAAATGAATAGTCTCGACCACTAGCATTATATATATATATATCATCTCGTCCGAGAAACAAACGCATTATACTTTTGTCCGTCATTTATAATCGTTATTATTATATATCCGAGGAACGAGGGCATTGTATATACGAATTAATGAACGGAATAAGCAATTACTGAATAGCGAGTGAAAAGTTCGTGTATAAAGTAAATCTAGGTATAATTAGCCCTGTTTTCCAAAGCGATAAGTAAACAAAAAAAAATTAACGTATAAATAATAATGAATTTTTATTTTGTCACCAACTGCATTTTTGTATGCGCAGGTTGAGTCTAACCACGGGCATTGCATCTCGCACAAATATACAGGGGGGTTGGTATACGCGAGGGGTGAGAAAGTGAATGAGGAGGGAGAGGAATAAAGAAAGAATTTCACGAGAGACAGAAGAGGGACAGGTTTTGCGTTTCACGAGTACATAACTACCCTTCGCACGTATGGAGTAGGCACATATGTGTCAGTTGCCACCTCCTCTCCTCGCCCTCGAGGCACGTGTATACATATCGCATGCACGTATGTAGAAAGAGAGAGGGAGAGAGGGTGGAAACAAAAACCCGTTGGCGCAGACACGAGGGGCGAGAAAGCTCGCACCAGGAGAGGGCGGTTCGTGGCACAAGTGTATGCGCCAGCCGGTAGCTGAGAGAAAGCTTGTCGACGACGATGTACCTCGTACACGTCTCTCTTCCACTCTCTTTCCCCCTTCTCACCCCCCCCCCCCTCCCCCCCGCGCCATCAACCTTCTCTCGGTCGTCGTGCGTAATTTACGCCGAGCATTCGACGCTCGGTTATGCACTAGGCTACTCATCCTTCACGTTTCCACCCTTCCCTTCAACCCTTTCTCGGTATTTCGTACCCCCGGTCTATTCCTTAGCACCCCATCAACCCCCTTTTTCTTTCTTCCCTCACTTCACTCTCGCGCGAGATTTCAGGCCTTCGCCGAGCGAGAGCAAACAAAAAATCTGCCTCGCTTCTTCGAATCCTAGCTTACCCGAGGGGGTGGTAAAAATTTCAAGGAAGAAAAATCTTCTCGTTTTAATAACGAAAATCCCAAGAAAAAAAAAACTTTGTAACTATTGTACAAATTTAATAATAAATAATAAAATAACAAAGTTTTAATTATTTTTGTAACATCCTGTACATTCTCGTGTCACTTTATTCCAACCCTGTCGTGTGCTCCAACCGCTATATATATTCACAAAGTCTTTCGCTTTTAGTGTTTCCAACCCCCTTATTGAGCGTCCCACTAACCGCACCACCAGCGTATACTCCCGACGTCTCTCCTTTCTCACTTTATCTGTCCCGTTTCACGGCGCACTATGTAGAATCGTCTCCTGCATTATTTAGTCAATATCGCACTCCCCAACCCACTCGCAATGTCTCGAAATCTCTTGTTCCGACGGAGGAAACGCCGTCGTGAGAGCAAGAGTACGAGAGAGAGAGAGAGAGAGAGAGAGAGAACGAGAGGGTTGTGGACTAAAGCTAGGTAAAACGGCGCGAAGGAGTCGGGGGTTGGTTGGTTGTAGGGGGTTAGAAGAGGGGGTAGTTGAACAAAACCTCCTACAGCAACGAGAAGCTTCTCTCTCCGGTTTCACTACCAGCCTCGCGCCTCTTCATCCTTTCGCCGGTATATAACGCCACTAACGGCCTCACGACGAGCGACGCGAAGCTTCGTTTACGGACGACACCACCAGGTTGGACCCTCAGAAATTTCTCTCGTTTCGCAAGAAGGTTCCATGTCCTTTTCTCCTTGTCTCGTTTGACGACTCTCTCTCTCTCTCTCTCTCTCTCTTCCTCGTGTCCTTTTTCCTCGCTTCAATCCCTCTCCAGTCTTCCAACTCCAGTCATCCTCCAACGATGTTGGAAAATTCATTGCAGTCTTGATTCAACTCCATTAATTGCCACTACTGGCCAACCCTTCTCCTCATTCACGTACGTGTATAAAACGAGACGAAAATGTAGACTCGTGAAACGAACACGTAACCACGTGTCGGTGTCACACAGTGTCTCGATTACGACGCGAAGCTCGTACGGCGAAGAGCAAAGTCAATGGAACACTACACCTTCAATTAGAATTAATTAAATATCTCCCAGCCAACCCAAACCCTCTCTCTCTCTCTCTCTCTTCCACCTCGTCCCAGGGTAACGGAAAATTCGACTCTTCTAAATTATCGATTCTCGTTCGCTTTGTCCTTTCGCTCTTTGTCCCACGTTTCGGGCGGTTTAATTGAAAAATTACGTTTCATCGACGCCGATTCTTCATCCGCTGTCGAATCGCTCGTTCGCATTTACACATTATCATTTTTCTTTTTTTTTTTTGATTAAATTGAATTTTTTTTTTTTCGTTCGTCCGATTATGATATAAAAAAAACGAGGGGTGGGAAATAATTCACCCCTTTAAACGCAATCTGGTGCGTCGATAGAGCGAATTCACGTGCAGCGAAAGAATCTTGGGAAAAATCTCGAGTGCACTATTAGACGTAGGGACGAAGGGAGAAAGGAGAATGGAAAATAAAAAATAGAAATAAAACATGAAAATAATGCAGCACCGAGGGAGAAACATCGCTGAGCGGCTAAGAACGAAATAAGAATAAGCCGCTCAGGGAGTCGCGAGGGAGCTACTTGCCACTAGAGCTTTCCCGCTTTTTTTCCATCCTTCTTTTCCCTCCGTAGCTCGAAACTGCAGAAAAAAAGAGAGAAAGAGAGAGAGAGAGAGAGAGAGAGAGAGAGAGAGAGAGAGAGAGAGAGAGAGAGAGAGAGAGAGAGAGAGGGAGGGAGAATGGAGACAGAAAGGAAGAAGGAAAAGTCGGGAAAGAACCTCGATGGGATTGTTCCTTCTGGCGTGCGGTCGGAAAGTTTTATAAGTGTTCGTGGTCTCTCGCGCGCCTCCTCGTCTCCGGAAAAAGGCCAAAAAAATAGCGTCGGAGGAAGCTTGATACGAGACCTAGAGAGAGAGAGAGAGAGAGAGAGAGAGAGAGAGAGAGAGAGAGAGAGAGAGAGAGAGAGAGAGAGAGAGAGAGAGAGAGAGAGAGAGAGCTAAAGAGAGAGAGAGACGAAAAGAAAAAAAACACACGATGGAGAAAGGGAGGTTAATCAGTTTCGCGTGATTTATTCGCAGAATTGAATTCCACGAGTCAACCCCCACCTCTTCTCGAATATATATATATATATATATATATATATATAACACTAAATCCCCATTCGTGCCGCGAATAATCCAAAAACAATTCCCTTTTTTTCAATGAACGAATTACTCTCAGCTACCAACGTCGTATCACGAATGAATATTTTAATTTTCTTTCACTTTTCCCCCTTTCTTTTTGTTCCTTTACAAAAATAAAAATCACAATTTTTCGATCGATTCGTTCCTCGCGTCGGACGACTCTCCACACGCCAATTCGAAATTCAATTTGAATGCGCCTACGTCTCGTATAATCGAGTTCTTATTTCATTTACACGCGCGTCTGGGGGGGGGGGGGGTGGGGGGAGGGGGGGGGGGGGGGTGGGGGGGGGGGGGGGGGGGGGGGGGGGGGGGGGGGGTGGATAACGCTGCAAGAACTCTCTCTCTCTCTCTCTCTCTCTCTCGTCGCGAATGTTCGTGTGTACGTCCGTTTGTCTTACATCCAAGTGTGTGTCGCGCAGTTGAATTCCAGACTCGCGAAACGTCTTCGCGAAACGTATTTCCGTCTCGTGTGTGTAAAAAGAGGGAGATCTTGGATAAGGGGTGAGAAGAGAGAGAGGGGGGGGGGGGAGAGAGAAGACGAAGGGAAAAAAGCGAGGGAAAAATCAACAGCTCGAGACTCGGGGATGGTGCGAGGCCTCGGCTCGCTTCGCTCGGTCCAGCTTGCGACGCGAATGCTCAAAGGGACAAAACTCCCTTTTTCACGGGTCACCGACTGCTCTATTACCTCTCGACGATTTTCCACCTCCGGGCTCACCCCCTCTCTCCTTCTCGCTCTGCAGCTTCGACGAAGCTCTCTATCCCTCTCTTTTCCACCCCTCTTTTGTCCGATCCACGGCTCAACTTTCATATTATACCCACCTCGACTGGCTCAAAGGGCACGATTCGATTTTTTTTTGTCAATTCTTTTTTTTTTCTTTCTTTTTTTTCAGTCACCTGTTCTCCAACCTATGAATAAATCGAAAATCATTCGTGCGAATACATCTTTGCGCGATTTTCAAGCAGCGAGATGTTTTTGTCTTCGTTGCGTTATTGCGAAGTAAAAATATCGTTTTTCAACCCCGAGGGATTTTCGAAAATATGTTTTCTCGTTTTTATAAAAAAAAACAAAATTGTCTATTTCCATTGCCTTCCGTCGCTCTAACGAATATGATTGGATTCTAATTCGTTATTTCACGAAAACGAACGAAAGTTGTTTTATTTTCGATTTAATTTTCAATCCACTCAGCATTTTAGGGTAAAAATCCTGGTTCGATCGGTTCATATTTCATTTTCATCGTCGATCCATCACGCGTTGGTTTGCTTGGTTTCTAGAACGTAGGCAGGTACGAACGTTTTTCGCGTGCGATTCATTTAATTTTCATAGGTTTATGAGCGTCGTGACGTTACAGATAGCGGCCGAGGGATGTCGAGAGTCATTCTGGACGTTAGGGGTTGAAAGTGTGGGGAAGGTCGAGGATATGTGTTTCCTCGGTGGCAC
Organism: Tryphoninae sp. B BG-2022a; assembly: GCA_030523005.1. NCBI lineage: Eukaryota > Metazoa > Arthropoda > Insecta > Hymenoptera > Ichneumonidae > Tryphoninae sp. B BG-2022a. The sequence goes on along the minus strand of JAPYZU010002540.1, from coordinate 11,796 downwards.
GGTGCGGCTGGTTTAGCGACCGCGAGTGTGACGTGTGTGCGACCGCTGTTACTGGCGTGCGCGCGGTCGCGTCACGTACCAAGCAAGGGAGAAACGCGCGCGGCACTATTCTCCCCCGGCCTCTTTCCCTCGTCTCTGCATATTTTTTTTCCTCCTTTCTCCTCCATACGTGAAACGGTTGCAAATTTGAAACGGGCCAGTGAACCGAATTAAACCAAATCGGGACCGGACGATAGGGTTTTTGATGGCAGCGTTCTTTCTCACCCCCTGGGACCACCCCCGAATTCATCCCCCCTTCTCTTCTTCTCCCTCGTGGCAGCCAATAGAGAGATAACAGTGAGCACTTTCGTCGTATTAAAAACAAAAATGAAAAATCTTTCGAAAAATTTTCCAACCCTCCTACCCCTTTTCATCCCCTAGACTGACTCGAACAGACACATGTGTGTGTTCCTCCCTCCTCCTCCTCCTCCATTTTTTTTTGTCTTCTTTCATTTCTCGCTTCGCTCGATTCTATTCCACACGACCCTCACGGAAGAACGAACACACCCCGGATTTCTTTTTGCGTTCGACGGTAAAACGGCGTGCGTCACACGATGAAATTTCATTTCCTACCGTCGACGTTAAAATTATATTCGAACGGACATGACGGAGAGACGCCCAATGACACTTCGAGATATTCGCGACGGTCGCGAATTTACGGATGGACGGACCGAGGGACGCGAGAGGGACAAATTGGGGAGGGGGTGGAGGGGGAGAAGAGACCGACTGGTGTACCAAGTGCTACTGTACTTACAATTAGTCACACACACACACACACACACAGACACACACAGCTTACGTGTATATTTGTATATGTATCTCATTTCGCCTCGACCTGAGAAATGTATTTTCTTGCTTTGCACTCGCCCGCTCACGTTTTCGACTATAATCGAATTGAATTTACTTGATTGGCCTCGCAATCAACGTCAAATATTATGCCACTCCGAGTATCTTCTACCCGCTATCCTCCTACCTTACGGAGGGATGAGAATTAAATTTCACCTTTTGACATTTAAAATAATATTCGCAAAATTCGATTTATTCGATAAAACTCGATTAATTAATTAAATATTATAAATATTTTCCTTGTTCCAGAAAATGAAAGGAGGCTTTGGTTTCGTAATTGGCTGGAAGGAGTTGGTTCGTTTCGCGATATTATTAATTATACTTCTTGAACAATGTATCACGCAACCAAGATGGCTGAAAGAGAAGAAGGGTGCATTAAACTTTCAACACAAGGGAGCCTAAGCCAAGGGTGAAGGGATTTACCCGATTACGCAAAAGTGAAACTTGGACGAGACAAGAAAGAGGGAGAGGGTTGAAAGCCTGTTATCAAAAAACTTCGATTAATCGTATCGATTTTTATTCGATCCTTGTTTACCCCTCTGTATAATATTATTGACTCCGACTCGTATTTTTTTGAATCTCAACTTAAACGATCATAAAAACTCTTCGCCAAAAATTTATTTTAACGCATGCCAAAAAGTTTCCTCGCGAAGTAAATACGTAGAAATTTACGACGTATTTCGAGTAGAGAAGGGAGCCAATTTAATTCATTCGGTCTTTAGGGGCGGGAGTTACATATACAGGGGAATTTCTACTTCATTGTGGCTTTGGACTGAAAAGTTTCGCGTATTTTCCCATCTCGCTCAGTCATCGCGCTATATACGTACGCTTATGTTACCATTGTGGCCAATTTTCCGAGGCAACCGTCTCGAGCCAACAGCCGTTTCGCCTCGATTCTCACCCTCTCCGGCCATCAACGTTGGGTAGAAGAGGGGTATATAGTTAAAACTAAGTGACATACCACCGAACAATATCTCGTGAATTTTTTCGCCCGCGATATTATTTCTCATCGTTGTTCCGCTGAATTTTCTTACCAACCGACGGTACCTAAGCTCATAGAAAAATTCCGAGTTATTCGCGAGGACGACGAGGCAGACACCCGTTATTGCATGGTTCGCTCTCTCTCTCTCTTTCTCTCGTTTCCCTCGACATTCGGTGCCACGATTAAAATCCAGCAGGAAAAACGCGCGTGGAGTCGCCCCGAGGCGCGAGAGGGCATCCGATGCGAAGCGGAGTAAAGGAAGAAAAAGAAGAAGAAAAAAAAACGTCACAAAATGGCACGCCAGAGACGGGAAAAGAATGAAAAGAACGAGAAAAAGGAGGGAAAAAACATACAAAAATAAATAAAAGATAGAGCAAAAGGAAAACAACAAAAAAAATGGGGGAAACGGTAAAAGCCAGAACCCAAGATAATATATACGTATAGAGATAGCGCGGGTATATTATTACGAAAGAGAGAAAAGAGAGCGCGCGCGTACTCAGAGCGAGGCTGAAATTTACGAAAAAATTTGACACCTTATAATTTTTGTCTTTTATAAAAATCGAAATTTAAAATAACAAACGTGAACATTGAACGAAACGAATGTAAAAATTCGTCGTGATGAAATTCTACCGGCGAAACTGAAACAACGAAAGGCGAATATTTTTGGGCGCACGCGGTTCCAAGTTCTTAATGAAATTGACACGGGGATTGACGGGAGGGGGTTGGAAGCTTCGACGAGAGCGAGACTATTTCAATATAAAGTGGAGACGAGGTACAATGGACGAGGGGAGGATGACGAAAAAAAAAAAAATAGATCGAACGTGCCGTGAAACGGAAGATATTAAAAATCTTGAATAATGCAATATTCCGAAAGGGGATGAAAAGGAGGGGTTGTCTCGTCGATATAAACGTTGAAAAGAGTTCTTTTCTCGGTCAATGATATTTGAACTCGATAACGAAATTCCTTCGGAGAGAATAAAAAAAAAAAGTTTGTCCGCCATTTTGGAAAAATCTAAAAAAATTTGTTCTAGAATTATAAAAAATCAAATAACAATCGTATCGTTTGAAATTCGACGTGTATCGATGAATTCTTAACGATTTACGTACATCATTGTGTTTCCTGGTTATTCCGAGTCGCATGTTCACGGTCGTGCGTCAATATAGCCTCGGGGGGGTCACGTGTAGCCAGCCTATCTCTGGTCTATCCTTACTTATCTCTGCCCTTTTCCTTTCTCTCCCTTTTCACAGTTCTCTAAAACCCGAATCCTCCTCGCGTCTCGAAATAGCTTCCAACGAATATTTCTAATCCTTCTTCGTTTATTATTTTATCTTCGTCGTTAACGTTAACGAAGATTCGTCGAACTTATTTTCACGTACGCGACATTAATTATCGCGATATTTAATCTATCTTGTTTTCTTTGTGTTGCGAAACAAAATGAAAAAAAAAAACAAAATCACGATTTTACGAATTAGAAAAAAGAAATTTGTTGGAACACTGGATCGCTATTTAAGTTCAATCCTCGAGAGGGGGTGGAATTAACAATCGCGTTTGTTGTCAATATTTTAATAACGTAACGCGCCCGATTTTAATATCCAGAGGAGCGATGCGTGCGAAAGATCGTTTTGGAAGTTTGCGTTCTCGTGTTTCTTGTCTCGCGCGGGGTACACCTAGCTCCGTGGAAATCGCGCGGAGAACTGACACCTAAGAGAGGACGCGGTCCACAGCATCCCTCAGCATCCGTTGCCCGCCGAGTGGAGCCGAGCACGCGCGAAATTCCACCCCCTCTGCGAGCCTTGCCATCGGGGGGGGTGGATTCTCCATCCTCCCCCTCTACTACCCACCTTGGCATCCTCGCTACACCGTTTTCAACCTCCTCCTTCCCTCCCGTCTTCTCTCTCTCTCTCTCTCTCTCGTACCCTCGAATTCAACCCCTCTTCCCCCTCCTGCCCCGCGGTGCCTGACACACGTCACGTAGCATTGCCGGTGCGCGTATAGCAGCCCTATCCACCCTTCCTCATCTCCCAGCCCTTGTGAACCCGCTTTTCAACCCCCTCTACCTTCATCCCTCCTTCATCCCTCTTCCTCTCTCCCGAACTCCTCTTTTGCGCTTATATTTCTGATGCTGTCGGGCGTCTCTCGGTGTACGAGCTGGAGCTTCACTCTTTCTCTCTCTCTGTGTCTCTCTCAGTCACTCCGACGCTCGAGATTCTCTCGCGAAGCGCGCGCAAAAAGGGTGTCAAGGGGTGAAGCGCTCGCACGTCACAGCACACCGCGACGAAAAGCTCGCGAACCACCCTTTACTCTCTCTTTCTGTTTTTTTTTTCAACCCTCTCTCTCTCTCTCTCTTCCTCTCACTCTTCTCGCACTCTGTTTCAGTTTACGGCATCACTTTTCGCGCCATTCGGACACGACGCAAAAGCCCCAATAATTGTCGAAATGACACCCTCGAAAGAGTATTGGCCAGTTGGACGACAGCCCACGTTGAATCTGTATTCGTTTTTCCTCTTGTACACGCGGAAAGCGACTTTTGTTGTTTCGCTTCGTAGCAGTTTTCTTTTTACTCCAAGAATCTATCGTGGCTTTTACGATGAATAAAAAAAAGTATCGATATAATTACGAGCTTGTTTCTACCTTAATAACATTAATATTCCCTGATGGGTAATTAAAAATTTTATTCTAACGAAGTATGAATACACTTTGATTAATTTATCGATAGGATCGATCGACAGAGAAATTTATTTTCATTCGCGAATGAAGAAATAAAAAGAACGATCGCGCAGAACGCAGACGTTGTTGGAGGAGTGGGGGGAGAGTGATAGGTACGATGTGATAGTCTCATACAATATAAACAAAATCGATGTTAAAGGCGAGGCCTGTCTCGATATGCTTCCTATAAAGTGGATGTAAATTAATTTCAGTCCTCTGTCTCTCCGCGAAAGGTTCAAGAAGGGGTGGTTTCCTCCCTCTCTCTCTCTCTCTGCCTCGCGACACGAATATCATCACAGAGGTTTCCCTCTCTTATCATCTCGCTTCTCTCCTTTTCGCATTCTCGATTATCGATTTTCGCATAAAAATTAACAAGAGCCCATACTTTTCCATTCGGGTTTTCGCGGCACAAAGTCAGAAACAACAGCGAGCGAGGAGAGAAGAGGTTTGAGAATGTCTCGCCGGGGTGACTATAACGACTGTACAATTATCACGAGTCTCTGTCTCTCCTTCTCTAAGGGTTGTTTCTCCGTTGAGGGTGAACGAGGTGGAGAGCGAGATGGAGAGAAAAAAACACGCCGTTACCGATTGTCTGGAAAGGAAGAAACGAATAAAAGAGAAAGAAATATCCCGAGAGACACAGGGTGGGAGTGAGTGGAGGAGGGGTAGCTTTGGGAGCTGAGGGAAAAAAAACGCAAAGGGAGGAGAAATACGACAGCTAGGTCTGAGGATACGCCAGACTGTAAAAGAAAAAAGGATAAAGGATTTTCCAGGAGGCATCTAGACATTTTTACTTTTTGAACTTCGATCTTCCTTTTCATCCCTCCCCTCTCCATTCTCCCTCTTCATTCTATCCGTGTGTGTGTGTGTGTGTGGGTGTATCAATGCATCGACCTGTTGACTCCTCGAGGAAGAAATCCATGCGGGTGTGAGAGAGGGGGATGTACGCGAGGAATGAGTACACGAAGGAAAGGAGGTGGGGGGAGGATAAACGACTCGAGGAAGAGTTTCCTTCGCACTCCAGGACCTTATCGTACTCTTTACTCCGGCAAGGAGAGAAACCGTCAGCCACAAGTGAATTTCGAAGAATATCCTCGAGCGGAGAAGAAAATGTCTTTTTTTTATAATTCTTTTTTTTTTTTTTTTTTTTTTTTTTACAAAGAAATCAAAAACAGCAAAATTTTGTTGAAAAGAGTTCAAAGAATCTTTTCCAACTTTGAAGCGTCAAGGTCAAGCCTCTGAGATTTTTCAATAAATTTTCTTTATCTTTCAAAGACGAACTATCAATTTTGATAATTTTTTTCACACGTGTAATCCTCTTTTCGCGAGAAAGCGGAGAGAGCGGGAGCGCAAAGGACGAAAGGACGTTGGAAGAGGCTCGCCCATCCTTCGTAACTTCTCCATGTATATTCTCATAATGTCTACGTTATATGTATAAGCTTAAGTCCGTCTCAAGGTGTGTCTCGGCTCTCGCGTCTTTGACGACAAGCGCTCTCTTGCTTCTCGCGAGAGTGAAGTTTTCAAAGTGGCCTCCTCTCTCACTCTCTATCTGTTTCTGTCGCAAGGCCGGAGATTAAACCGGGAGTGGCTTAATGAACCCGCAGACTATTTAGCCGTGGTTCAACCCTCGCTATACCGAACTTTGTCCCTTCTCCCCTGCGCGATAGTCGCGAAACTCCCCGCGTGATAACAGATCGCCAAGAGAGACTCGACTAATATCGTTTTCTCGACGAAGTTAATACTTTATCGAACTCGAAATTACGAAAAGATGGCGAGCCTCGCTTTGTTTCTTCTTTTTTGTTTGAAAAATTGTGAAATGTGGGGAACGAGTGAAATTCAAAGAGAAAAGGACTTTATTCGCCGTTCTGAAAATTCCTGCGGGGCTTTTAATGGACAAACTTAAACGGAAGTTTCCTCCCGCTTCCTCTGGTTGCCCGTGTGTAAAAACGCGAAGTTTTGCATCATCGAGGGGATTGGAACGAGCGACGAAGCGACACGTGGGCGCACGTTGCCTCCAACCTCCGTCGTTTCCGGTGTATTAGCAAATTGGCTCGAACGACGAAGCCTCCGAGTGAAAACGGGCAACGGGGACGAATTCCGTTCAACGGATTTCAAAGTATTTCGTGCGAATGAAAATGAATATCGAGCTTTTTCCTCTTGATGAAACAAAAAGGGAGGAAAACTAAAAAATAAAATATTAAAAAAAAAAATAAACAATCGATGAGTATCGATTGAATAATTCCGCCTCTATTTATTTGACATCGTTCCCACCCGTTCTTTTTATTATTTTTTCGTTATTAATTGCTTATGTCACAAGTACACGGGCGTTGATAAAATTGGTGTGAAAATAATGTTTTATTTTTTATTTTCCACTTATTTTGAATTATTTTCTTCGTTTTATATCCGTTTCGCTCGGGCATCGAATTTTTTCCCTCGTTCCGATCAAATTCATTTTACACCCCGTGTGTACTCTATGAATTACACGTAGCGTTGGTGATGGCCTATATATATATATTTATACGTTTGGACGTATATCGATAGCGCATAATTCACGTTCTCTCGTGCGTGCGAGTGGTATTGTTCGTCGAACTCGTAAAACGTAAAGTTTGAGTTGGGAAAATTGTTCGTCGAATTTCTCTCTCCCTCTTCCTCATTCACTCTCCTTTCCTCCGTTAAATTCAGCCCTACCGCCGTTTATCCACTCGTCGTACACCTGCGCTCTGTCATCTCGATATTAAATTTAGCTGGTTACCACGATAATATGCGATGTTGAGGGAAGCCATCGTCAGTATCGAAGCGAGATATGGATGCGAGGAAGAGGGAGAGGGTGAGGAGGGTAATTGACGTGGCCACGGGAATTTCGCTCGTTGATGAAACACGCCCGCGAGGACTGAACACCGAACGAGAGACAAACACGTAAACACGACCTGTCCATATACCAATGTGAAAAAATTCATTCTGCCCTTAGCAAAATAACAAACGTTGCAATAACTCGGTGATAAGCGTAGGATTTTTTCAACCCCGTGAAATTTGATTTGGAAATTTGGAATTTTAATTCGCAATCCAGTGCGATAAAATAATATTTCGGCTCTCGAAATTCGAACACGACTTTGTTCAAACCGCTTCGCCGACAAGGGGAGGACCGAAAACCAAATGAGAGACAACCATGTAAGTGCGACATGTCCATGCCAATGTGAAAAAATTCATTCTGCCCTTAGAAAAATAGCAAACGTTGCAATAACTCGGTGATAAGCGTAGGATTTTTTCAACACCGTGAATTTTGATTTGGAAATTTGGAATTGTAATTCGCAATCCAGTGCGATAAAATAATATTTCGGCTATCGAAATTCGAACACGACTTTGTTCAAACCGCTAACCTCACAAGGCAAGGACCAAAAACCAAATGAGAGACAATCATGTAAGGACGACCTGTCCATACCAATGTGAAAAAATTCATTTTACCCTTAGAAAAAAAAACAAATGTTGCAATAACTCCATGATTAACGTCGGATTTTTTCAACACCGTGAATTTTCATTCAGAAATTCGGAATTTTAATTCGCAATCCAGTGCGACAATATAATATTTTGTCTATCCAAATTCGAGCACGACTTTGTTCAAACCGCTGACACCACAAGGCGAGGACTGAACACCAAACGAGAGACAGCCCTTAGAAAAATAGCAAACATTGCAATAACTCCGTAATTAATGTAGGATTTTTTCAACGCCGTGAATTTTGATTCGGAAATTCGAAATTTTTATTCGCAATCCAGTGCGACAATATAATATTTTGTCTATCCAAATTCGAGCACGACTTTCTCCAAATCGCTGACCCCACAAGGGTTAATGAGATTTGAATATTTCTCCCTCAATTACAATATTCCAGCACCATACGCACGTGTCAATCCCTTACGTATGTAAATTTAAAGAGTCACGTGGACCGAAAGAGAGAGATAGAGAGAGAGAGAGAGAGAGAGAGAGAGAGAGAGAGAGAGAAAGAGAGAGCGAACCCTAAGTAAATTCGTAATTAACAAGGTTATTAAGGGTCCAAAGTTGCGGAAGGTGACGGAGACGACGGGGTTAGAGGGTGAGAAAGGTAGAGAGAGAGAGAGAGAGAAGGGTCTTGGGAAGTAAAGTGCGCGAGGTAGTATAATTGTTATTAACAGTCGGTAGTACGTATTAGGTATATAACGCGTCGTGGACGCCTAAGCGAGAAGAGAGAACGGCCGAGAGGAAGGGGGTTGGTTTGAAACGACCGGAGCAACGAGCTTGCGAGCAAGAGAGAGAAAGCAAGGGGGTCGAAAAGCCACGCGAAGCTTAACGTTGAGTCGAACTCGAGCCACCAGGTCCCGGCCATTCGTTTAGCGCTGAAAGTTTGCGCAAGGCCGAACTCGTAGTTCACAGGGGAAGAGAAGAGAACCTTCTCGTTATATTCTCGTCGTACGACTACCCCCGTACCATTTACGCTATCTACGAGAGACCTCTTGAATCTCCGACTCTCACCTTCCTCTCTCTCTTCCCTTGGTCCACACGTACGCGTCGCTCCTTCACTCTGTGTGGTTTACGGGTCGTTAATAAATTCTGCGAGAAACTGGTGAATAACGCGGTTTATCGTCCTAAGTCACCACCCCAGTCGATACGACGTCGACGAATGTCCGACCTCGACCAAGTTTCACAAAAAGCAACCGGAAGGTTGCTCCAACTTGGATCGAACTACCGGAAACGAATTTCCTGTAAATGAAAAAAGAAACGTTCAATGATTTATCCAACGTTTTGATTCCGGTGATCAATCGATTTAACCGCGATTCGTTAACGATCGAAATAACCGATCATTTACGGGAGCGTTAAAACTGCCAAAGTTGCACTCCGATTGCTATTAAAACGACGGGGTAATAACCGAGGAAATTTCGTGTAATGGACGGAGAGTGGACATTGATGTTTTTGGAAATTCCGAGGTAGATTCGTGTATGTGTTTTATGGGTTAAAAGGTAGAGCGTTAATCGACCTTTTCGTAAATGCATTTTCCCGAATGCCTTGACTATATATACAATTTCTAATAAGGTTCACTCTGGTAACGACGAAAGAGAGTTGAAGTGGGATGTAAACTCTCCCTCTCTCTCTCTCTCTCTCTCTCTCTCTTTCACATTTTTCTCTCCCTCTGATTCGCTCTCTCCACCTCGCGCTTGCGAGTGTATATATAATAATATACGTGCTACACTCGCAACGTTGCAATTAATTATAATTGCTGCGTTGAGCTGGAGAATTGTTCGCGAACGGAAACCCGGAGCGCTGGAACGCTTACGTACATAAACCCACCCCATTGCGCTAACGTCTCTGTTTCTCTGGTAACTTGGGCCGCCCCCGGGAGTCAAGAGAGAGAGAGAGAGAGAGAGAGAGAGAGAGAGAGAAACATACAGAAACCTGGGAACTTTGTACCGCCAACATCCCCATTGCTCACCTGCGGGATTGTTCGACTCGAAAATTGGTACGAACAATGTTTGATTGCTCTTGTCCAAGGGGTGTAGAAGAGGTGTGAGTTTTTCCACATTAATTCCTCAACGTTAAAACGAAAGATCTAATCATCGAGGAAACGTAATTAGAAAATCTGTAAATTGTATCGATCCAAGTCGAGTGTGGTATTTAACCAACTCGTCGATTCTTTTGCCTCGGGTGGTGAGAATGTGGTAAATATAGGTCAAAATGTTGCCAGGGATGAAAATGAATGAAAAAGAAAACGAACGAAAATTTCTCACAGGGACGTAGGAGAATATGAAGCGGAGACGGTGGAAAAGCTCTTGGACTCGGGCACTCGGTAGAGAGTGTGCTCTTCCCTATATGATAATTACATATCGCGTACTAATAGTCGTTTCGAGCCCAGTCGGCTGGGTTAATTGAATTTACCTCACCTCGATGTTGAGCGTACGGAATAATGGCAGCGGCGCCTGTTCTCTCTCTCTCTTTCTCATTCGCTCTCGCGATGGAGAGAGAAAGAGAGGAAGAGTTCTCATTTTGGTTCTACTCTTGCAGAGTACACATGCGACCTCTATTCCAACTACGCTAGGAAAATAGTACGACGCCATTCTCCACTCGCCATCGCGCCACCATGCGGAACAACTTTTCCTGCCCACACTCGGCGCCAATTCGTCATATTTTGATTCGCGTATTCGAGAATTATCCAACGACATGCAAAAATTCGTATCAGGTTAAATGATAAAATAAATTTTTCATCGAAAGATATACGATTGTATTAAGCCCCAGGGTCGTTGAGGATTGGGAAGGAGAGAAACGGCAGATAACTCTAATTGATATAACGAGATGCAAATTAACGATGCATCGAAAGCACGTTTATCACGAACGTTGCAACAATATAATATTGTCGGGTTGAAAATTGTTCCAAATGAAAATTTCAACGTTGCATAAACGCTTGTATTAATGGATTTCTGGGTATGCGTGATTAAAGAGTCCATGGAAAATTGCATATTCATGAATGTTTCGAACGGCGTTACGACGAACGCGTTTCGTTGATGGCTGACCTCAAAAACATGGCTCCGCGAACCGGAGAATCTCTCACCCTCCTCCCCTCCCCCTCTTTTTCTCTCGTTGGTTAAAAACCATCCCCGGGACTCCGATTTTGTTCACGAAGGGGTGGTTTTTCCATTGTAGGGATTATGAACGGCCGCGAGTTATTTGCGGGTTGGAATAAAAAATTCAATCGCTTACGAATCAACTTGTTGATCTCCGATCGTCAATTTTACCCGTGAAAACAAACCGAGACAAATATACACGAAGCACACAAAATTGAACACGTTTTTTTTTTTCATCCACTATTTTTTTGTTTACATTTCATCCCTAAAAATTCGCCCTGCCACGATTCTTTCTTCAGAAATTGGCTTGTTTCGGTTAATTCGTCGGGATGAAAAAGCTCGTAGTTCGCTACGAGTTTCGGCCCAGTAGCCAGGACAAGAAGAAGAATACTTAGGAGAGAAAGAAAGAAGAGAGAGAGAGAAAAAGGGATGAAACGAGGAGAGAAAAAGGGACCAGGGTCCCGGTGCGGCAGTAAACGTAAACTCGTGGACGTTTCGACGGGACTGTATATAAGACATGACAACGACGGGGAAAGAAAGAATCCAGCACGCGCGAGACTTTTTTACCCTCGCGGGAACACTTAGGCTTACTTTGCGAGTTTTTCCACGTTTTCTCGTGACGCTTCTTTTGCCCCAAGAT
>JAPYZU010002539.1:0-12993 GCA_030523005.1 Tryphoninae sp. B BG-2022a | reverse complement strand
GCATAGCAGGGGTCGAATTTCATAAAGAACCTTCGAATCTCCGAATCTCCGAATTTCCGCTCGATCAGAATATCTCACTTACTCTGATCAAACTGAGCGTACTCTTCGTAGTTCACGCCGATAAAACTATATCGGCGGAGTCAACAGAACGGCGTGACCGTGCTGTTCCGAATCATCATCGAGGACGTAACACGTGCATTAGGCATTTGCGCATGCGTCGCGCATGCAGGTTTCTCAAAATTGTTTTTTGGCTTTTGCAAGGATTTAGTTGATTACCTAACGTTTAAATTAGTATATTCATGACCACCTAACGACTACACATCATTTGACCATCTTGAAAAGATAAATAAAGGAAAAAAATTTTTCGTTCAATTTCACATACATTTTTAATTATTTTTTTTTGAAAAACCTATTGACTACTTAACGTTTTAATTAAACTACCTAACACTACCTAACAAGCACCTAACGATATAGAAAAAGTCAATTAATAAAGTGCACGTTGTCCGGCCAACTTCACGGGGGTACCTGAGTGCACCTGAGCATTACAGAGTGCGGTCTCCTCATACAGACACCATAGTCAATACTGGTCAATATGGAGCTATTAAATCCACTTTGGAGTCTACCCCGCTCTGTTAAATAATTGACTGCCGAAAATTGTAAAATACGGAATATTAACACTCATAAGCAAGTAAACCACTTTCGGGAGCTTGGCCGTCTGCGGTAATACGTACAATATAATCGCGATAATCATCTCCAACGAATTCAACAAAGAGACAGAAGTGGTCTTCGGAAGGTTCAAATGATTACAGTAATGGTGCAATAAGTCTCTATTTTAGATAATCGATAGCTTACATCGTTGTTATTGCTATTAATTTATTGTTTAGGTGGATTACCAATGGATCGTTACACGAACCTGCATAAAAAATACACACGATGACAATTATTATGAGAAGCTGTTCATGTAAATAAATAGAGAGCTCAATTCCGAAAATACGTGGATACGAATAACATTACGATGAATACCGAAAAGGTGGCGGATCCATCGATAACAGGTATTGTGGGAACACCAGTGGGACCCGGACCTCTTGCTATCAAACGCACATGGCAGCCACTCAGATTGACGTACACAAAACCATCATTTACGAACCAGGATGCAATGCTTGCTGCTCGTCCGGACCTTTGGCACAAGTTTATAGTATATGGGATTAGAAATTACAAAAAAACAGATATTCTCGATGCGTGTATGGGAGCTTGCGATCGTGATATTCTTTTGCCAATACTATATGTGCTCGAAAATGCAGACAAAGCAACTTTTCTTGCCAGAGGCAAGGTCTCTATGTTGGAAAATCTCGTCAAGCAAGGACTAAGGATAACAATGGAGGATGGTCATACATTGGGACTGGACATAGTGCTTGGTTTTGTCGATGGTCACGAGCTTCAAAGAGAAGCTCTGCGAATAAATCCACAGAGGGCAATAAATCAAGCACTACAAAGCCGCTATGATACTACTAAAAGAATCCTAAATCTTGAGGATTTTCAAAATGACAAAAACCTTCATCATGTCTATTGTTTGTTATCGTCTCTGCAGATATTTCATTTTGTTATGCGTTGCTGCAGCAATGTCGCCGAACGTCTTACCGGTAAAATGAGCGAGGCCAAATTGTCGATATGCGAATTAAATTTACGCTCCAATGGCATAAGCAATCTCGTGCCACTCAATAAATATGTCAATTTTCATCTGACAAAAGTTGATCTTGGCAAAAATTTAATAAGCGACGTCAAGAATTTACGTTATCTGACAGATTTCAAAATAACAGAATTGTGGCTTGATGGTAATCCATTGTGTTCCCGGTATTCAACAGTCGAGGATTATGTGAGGGAAGTGAAAACTGTATTTCCGCACATACAAAAATTGGATGGTGTGATGATAGGTACAAAGACGAAATTTGTACCAATAGTGCAGATGAATTATCTAGGCGACTGGTCTAGGATAAAGCTTGTGAAACAATTTGTGAGACACTTCTTCACGTACTACGATCAGGATGACCGAAATGTATTGAGCGGCCTTTATGATCATGACTCGTTGTTCTCAATGACGCTGGGCGCGATGACAAATTCAACTCACCATCAGATGACAAAGGCATTCGCGAATAACAGAAATTTATTGAAGTTTGTTGATTATGCAAAGTGTCAAGAATTTCTATTACGCGGACCTGAGAAGATAATAGCCACTCTTCGCCGCCAACCACCAACTTATCATGATTATAAACGATTCAACATCGATATACTGCATTGCAGGCATGATCGCATAATAATGACCATTCAAGGACATTTTTCCTACAAGGAATACCCATATGCACCATTGTTTTTCAATCGCACATTCGTACTTATCAGAGGTGACGACAACGAGTATTGTATAGCAAACGATCAGTATCATATACAGAGTGAAACATCGAACGTCGGTGATGAACCGAAAGTTGGACCCATCCTCGTACCCAACATCAAACCTACAATATTTAGTCCAGCGGAGAAGGAACAACTTTTGTCGTTTTTGGTTGAACGAACCACGATGAACGAGGAATACTGTCGAATTTATTTGGAAAAATCGAATTGGGATATTCGCGCAGCGATTGGTGCATTTATGAAAGCCTACACAGTCAACGATGTACCACCTGAGGCCTTCCAGGGATTTTATTCGCGTTAATCAACAAGCATCACGCGATATTATATTTGCCAAGATTGGCAACATATCTTTTCCATCCCATGTTCGTGAGACATTTGGCATACATGACTATTTCTTATAACATAACTTTTATTTTCATTTCGCAGAGTGAAATAATTGAATGCCACCATAAAAAGCCCACGTGACTTGACAAATGCATTCTGATTTTCACTTGTGGTCTCAAAAATTTACTTCTCATATTGTACATTATATATCTGTTTCACAGGTTCAACTAAATTAATGTGATTGGACAATCAAAAGTAGAAGTAAAAACGATAAGTAAAAACACTATGGCAATACATCAACGAAGATTACTTCAACACAACACCTTCTATGCTCGGTCCGTCATCCTAAAAGAAAAACTACCATGATAAACCGAATTCGATAACCATAACGTAAGTAATCATTTTTAAGTTTATAAAAACTCATAAATCTTCATAAGAACTCGAGCTTCCTATGTACATATACGGATTTAAACGAAAAATAATCGTTAAGAATGTCTATATATTTGTATGAAAGTACTATATTTTCTAATATCTCGACTCTTCTCTAGGTTTACATTTGTTTTGTTCGAAATTCAGTGGACGCGGATAAGGATCAATTGGCGAAGGAGTTACCGTTTTAAATCTAATGCATACGATATCAATGATCGGCGTGCGCGACAGTAAGAAGACACTGTCTGTGCTGCATCGCTCTTAGGACGACCGGATCGACAGCCCATTAATTCACTGAACAATTTGGGTTTCGACATCCGCATTGGCGCATTACGCTCTTAAAACGGGGTCCTGCTTTAGAAGGTAAAATAAAATCGATTTTTTTAGTCGCTAAATCTATCCCAAATGTACCCAAGAATATATTCCCGAAATGTTAGAGATCAATTCAAAGTATTGCTGAAGGTACACAAATCGAAGCGGTGTAGCGCACGCAGAATCCGAACGAGTCATTCGATGCTACATTCAGTCGACGCATAAACCCCAAACATCTGTATTCTGGCCAAGAAATAGTGGAAATAGTAAAACTGTACGATCGACTGAAACGAATGAAAGTTTTTTATATACAGAATTAAATTCTCTTTTAGTTGAACCTCAAAAATGATCTAAACAGTTTTTTTAACCACTATAACATGTTTTATTGATTTTCAAACTTGCTTTTTAGCAAGTTTGAAACGAAACTCGAAAAAATTGCAAACATTTCTACTTTTGTATAAAAATTTTACGATTTTTTCGAGTTTTCATAGGTAAGCCTAAAAGGAAAACATGAAAATAAATATTTTTGTTCAATTTCTGTTCCAGACAAGCATTGCGAGCTCCACTGTTACTGATTGTGAGAATCTTCAATAATGAGACTTTGTGCAAATATACACATAAATATGTATGTATTAAGATGTTCGCATAAAACAAAATGATTTTATACTTTAGAAATATACCTAAAAGTATACCAAAAAGTTCGTTATGGGGATCGTTATTTCTTTCTATTTTTAAAGAAATCACAGAAAAAAAGCGTCTTTTGGTCATGTAAAGCAAGACACTCGCCTTAACACGTTAAGTGCTACGTCAACCATCGGTGGTTGACACTCGCGCGGCGCCTGACGGAGATTTTTTTAGAATTCACGTAGCCCTTAACGTGGTAAGAATCAGTGTGACAGGCGACGAGTGATGCGAAAACGCCATTCGAAATTTCTCCGGCACTAAGCCGGAGTCGATCAGATTAAAATTTGGCGAGTACATAGAGAATTATGGCAGGATGTACCTGACTGGCTTTTTTTCTAAAAGTTTAGAAATAGTGTTGCAGGTGACGAGCGATTCAAAAACATCATCCGTACTTTTTCCGTCTCTGAGCGTTAACATTTTTGAGGGTATCTAGAGAATTATGGCAAATATTTTGGAAAAAAATACATACCCAGAGCCACTTTTGCCATAATGTACCTGCCAATTTGTATCCCGATCGGTCGTTTAGTGCTTATATGTTTACTCATCAAATTTTCAAACTTGGAGCCTTCATTAATTTTTGTTTCCATAAATTAATATTAAAGCGCATAGTCAGTATAAACGTAAACTAACAGATTGTAATCCCAAGTATTTCAATACGTGAAATACATAAATTTCATTGAAGATTTCAAAATGAAATTTATATATTCATATAGAAAAACGAATGGACACGCGCGACTACGAAAATAAAGTTAATAAAAAAAAAATACAAAATCTCGCCAAAATAAGGAAATCGATACGAAGACAAATCTGAGAGACGAGATTGTTCAGTAAGAGAGGAGAATTAATGTAAGTCGCACAAGGGGAGACTTGCATTCGCAGATATCATGAAAAATCTCATTTTTTAGCCTCGTTTCTTAATTCATCAATGTTTATAAGTCAATGGAATACAAATAGGCAGGTTAATGCGCTCATAAACGCATATTCCGTTAAATACTAACGACAAAAAGGCATTGGCTTTAACTAGTTAGAAGTTTATTTTAATCACCTTTTTACACACAGAAAGAGGTACAGAGAACAACACCGAATGCATTCTGAGCATGTACATTACAACATCGTGAACGATACTAGGAATCGAATACAATTTCTAACTTGCAATAACGCATCAATGGTAATTTGACATATCGTCGCAAAATGAACACGACGTAACGTATTAAATGCCTCCGGCTGCAATAAACTCGTTAAACAAATCGTTTTTTAGCAAATGAACACTAAAATTGTTCATATAGTACGCAACATATCTCCGACAAAATCGTGGAGCTTGGATTGAAGTGGTATCACACAAGATATCGCCAAATTGTAAAGCTATACCGTTGCAGATTATAAATAACAAAACCATAGTAAAACGAAACTTTACATGCCCAATGGCTGGAATGACGAATGGATTATCAATGAATGTAAAAGGCATAATGAGTGGATCAATTAGTATCCTTATGTAGTTATCGAGATAATTTCTTTTTTGTCTAAAAGAACGATTCATCATGGAAATTCAGATGATTTTCTATTTATGTAAATAATAGTCGAACATTGACGCGAGTTTAATCCATATTCGACACTACATGCGTGCAGTGTGTATGTAGTCATGACTACTCGGTACGTACAGTTAATTGCTGAGTAACTTAAGCTTCTTCAATAATAACATAGGTATATAAACATAGTTTTGTCTTCATTTAGAGTATTGTAACGCGAGAAAAAAGTAAGGTAAAAAATAATATACAAAACTGCAGATATATTCGATTTGCATAACAATAATCTGACGTTAGCTAACGGCACATCCGGATTAATATTGCACTTCTTAGGCACCGAAAGTTTAATAAAGATACGGTGAACTATTCGATTTATAAATCACGTTTCTTCGAGTGATATTCGTCCATTTTTGTTTTACACTTCTCGATATTTGTAATAAAATAGTGGATGCTCTGCTAACAAATCTCGCAAAGATTCTTTTTGTTCCTTAAGTTTGACTAAGATCGAGAACTTTTATAGTTTATTGACCTTACGACTCGCCTACTAAGATTTTCAATAAGGGTTGCAAATCTGTAATCAGTTGTATGATTCATCGATGGATTATTTTAATAGGATATCTCCCTGCTTCATCATGAATTCTTTTTAGCTCATCGTTGCTTTTCATAATATTAGAATTTTTTTAAATTCCTCGATTTGAATAGAAAAATGAGCACTTTTGTAACCAGATGCTAATTAAGATTGCGGTAACTTAGGTTATTGTTTATTATTGTATTCTCCATTGATTTATCAGCTACAATTGAAAACAAAATTGGAAACACAACGATTTTTAGGGCTCTATATGCGTTGTACCAACATAATCTTTAAACATTGTCAAGCAACTGTTCTCTAATCCAATTTAATATCATCACGTTGTATTAACAGGAGCATTTCTAGCCATAAAACGCTCCGACATCCCGGCTAACCCAATGAGATTGTACCAGATCTCGTGAAAAAGCGTCGATTTGAGAGCTGTGTACCTTACACTGCCAAGTCATCGATCGGTATTTATCCTGATCTCAAAAGGCAAAAAGATAGTCGATATGATAGCTTATATGATTGAAATAAATCAATGATGAAAAATTCAGTCATAATTATAGATTCGCAGCGCCGTTTCCATTACAAGTTTTTTACGGGCATCAACTTATCTTTACTCGATCGAATGTACACGAGATTTTTGACAATAACCATTTTTGTTTCTTTTACGGTGCTCTAATGTGACTACAGAGATCGCGATTTAATTTACCTTCGCGGTGTATTGGCTATATAAATATACTACATAAATTAATTACAATTAATTGTACAATTTTCGTTAATTGCGTCGCTCTTATTCAAGACCACCTTCCTCCTCGAGCTTCGAAAGGAACTTGGGTACTCGATAGCTTGGTTCCACTTGCCGTGCCATATCAATGAGGCACAACAGTTTCTTGATTCCGATAAATACCCTGATGACAAAAACAATTCGGTGTATTAGAATTAATTATATATTATTCAAATATTTACCGAATTGGTTGCCTACGGTGGCGTTTACGCTTCGTCCATGATACAATCCTGTTACTGTTCGGATTGCTATATTATAATAAAAACACTTGGAAATCACTACGGAAAGTTAGTCCGTATAGTTGAATCAAAAGTTTCGTTGATTCAAAATTTATAGAAATTAGTGAATTTAGATACATCTTCAACGGCAGACTCCAAATAGAAAATCACCAGCCAGGCAGTTTTACAAATATATCTTCCACGAATAATTACGACAATGTGTTTGAGGTAATTTGTGTAGTACATCATGGCTTCCACGATAAAGATAGTAAATTTAGCAAAAAATATCTTTAATGGTATATTGAAGATTTAACCGCAGAATAAACAACATCATTAATTGTTTAATAATGGTCATTGAGCGGAATTGTATATTGAAAAAAAGTTATTACATCGTACGAAAAAAAATGTATTTAACGGCCCGACAACTTATTTCACGGTTGCATGAAAAAACGTTTTGCTTTTTGTTTCCTTTTATTATTGACCTTTTCATTAAATAAGCTCTACGAAGAACTGAGAACCGATAGTATCTGTAAATTGCCAATTTGGCAATTTTGTTGGTGCTGCATGCGAGTTTGATCATTCGTATCAAAATGGCGAGTACTTTACCGAAACTTTCTACAACTCAATACCAGTTTCATTGAATGATAATTTATTAATGCTTCACTATATCTTAACTCCACTTATCAAGTTGCCGCTTCAAATTCGCGGCACAAAAATAATCTATAACCTGTCGTCGAAAATATAAAAGCTTATAATCTTGCTATCGACCGTTCACGTGTCTCACAAATCACAATCGCTAAATACGACTCTTCCTCGTCATCTTTCTTGATCCCATTGTCTGTTACATTATTATCGTTTAAGTTTAAATTTTTCAATGTCTTTAATGTTATAGCCCGATTCAATAAATTCAATAGATAATTAATGTAGTAAAAATGTGATCAATTATATTGTTCAGCAAACCGCGACTATAATATAGAGGAATGTTAATAATATCACTGCAACTCACCGTTTTCCTTGAAGTCGAGCGTGAAGAGATACCAATTCCTCTTTCGTGAACAAATCAACTTCTTCCAACACAGCTAGAAGATTGTCCGGCGTCGAAAGATTGGGAACGTGAAGAATTGTACTGAACGCCGACAAAAGTTCCATATCATCCAAAACTTGACTAAAAAAAAAGAGTAATGAGAATTATTAAAAATTGCATTTTTAATGATACTGGGATGAGACGTCAATTTCAATTTATCTGTGCTTCGTTGCTTACCGTCGACTCGTTGTACAGAGAATCAATAGTTTCCGACCACGTGGTGGTTGTTTCTTCAAGAGTACTAGCAAAGCCTGTAGAGTCAGATTGGAATAACGTGGACCGATTGGACCATAATCCAATAGACGCTCGATATTGTCGACAAGAATACAACTGAGTTGAGAGCGATAAGCATCATCGAAGACCTAAAAATGAGATATCACTTTCACAAAACTAAAAAATAAAAATGCCCACATTTCTATTCCATGATCTATCTTTATGTTCAGAACTTGTTGCATGACACGGCGCCTTCTTCAATCTAACCTTCTAATAGGTTAACGGCCTATAAATCGTGGAAATTGAAGAAAATGTTGTTTCACGAGGAACATACGTCAAATGAATGAACAATCAATTAAGTATATATATTAGACTGTGTCATTTTTGGTCAACTTTTTTTTTTCATCCTGCAAACAGGCTTTCAACTTATAAAAAGGTAAAAAAAGAAGCCTGTATAAATTTTAGCTCAGAATATTAATATTTAGAAGTCGTTTAAATACATCTCTATTTCCCATTTAAATAACACTGGGAAAAAAATTCTGTTGGAATTTTATAACACGGTCATGGCATATTCCATAAACAAGTTGCCGGCAGATTCTTATGCAGAATTGAAATTTGATAATCTACACAAAAGTCATTTGATGTTTTGCAATAGAGTCGATAGATTTGCTGTAATATTAACAAAACACGATGAATTTTCATACACTTTAACTTTGAATTCGAATATCCCTTGAATGGCTAAGTTTATCAAAAAAGTATAAGAGGGCTTTTCTGTAAAGCATTTCAATTCTGCATAAGAATCTGCCGGCAACTTGTTTATGGAATATGCCATGACTGTGTCATAAAATTCCGACAGAATTTTTTTTCCCTGTGTTATTTAAATGGAAAACAGAGATGTATTTAAACGACTTCTAAATATTAATATTCTGAGCTAAAATTTATACAGGCTTCTTTTTTTACCTTTTTATAAGTTTAAAGCCTGTTTGCAGGATGAAAAAAAAGTTGCCCAAAAATGACACGGTCTAATATATATATGTAGGTTACTAAAAAACAAATTCTTACTTTTCGTATTGAAAGGCATTTCGCGAATTCCGTAAATCCGACCATATCCTCGGGAGTGCAAACCTTGATGAACGGAAAGTCGGAATTTTTGGCAATTTGTGCTGCGAGAGCGGTTTTTCCGCTATTTGGTGGTCCCTCCAAAAGAACAGAGACGAGACCCGAGCTTTCCGCCGCTCGAGCCTCCTGAATGTACAAGTTTCCATCGGCGAGAATCTCCGCAACTGGTCTACCCCAATTGAGGATACCACGGGTCAGCAGATGCTCGAGAGCATCGGCACTCGTACCGAAGGCCTGCAAAGCGTGCGAGTATGAGATTCAATTTCTATTCTTTCGCAACTACCAATAAAGGCCGGTATAAAAATGAAAATTGGCATGCTCAACTCACGGGTTTCACGTCGTTCTCCAAAGCGTGCAAAAAGTCCGTTCTAGAAACCATGAGTTTCTCCATTGCTGATGGATCAACTTCGACCTTACTCGAGGCTTTAATTAATTTGTTCATGGCCGTACTCTGTGCGGCCCTTACAAGACCTTCCAGTTCGGCCCCGCTGAAATTTTTCGTAAGCGCAGCGAGTTCCTTGAGATCGACATCTGGTGCGATTTTTTTGTGATCGCGCATACGAGAGGTATGAATGTTCAGAATCTGAAATCTGCCGAATTCGTCGGGAAGACTAATCTCCATTTGGACCTATATGCAAAAAGACAAAGTTATATTATGCTTTTATAATTATAAGTAGCTTTGCAAATGAAAAACGATAAATATAATTAATTGTTTTTAAACTGCCAAGAAGGTTTAGTCAATGTAAATAAATACGAAACTATAACTGAATATTTAAAGCTGTAATTTCATTTATAATTTCATTAATGATTTAGGGCTTAGGACTAATTGGCATGGACTTTAGTGAAATATTATTTAGAAAAAAGGCAAGATTGTGTGACTGGTAATATTATTTTTGATCTATAATCGTTTAAATAAAACTTTATCAAATTTTTCCAGTTGTGTCGAAGACAAGTGCATCAGTGGATGAACGATTGAGCACTATGGCTTCGTTATCATCGATTTTCGTATAAATAAATAATTCTTTATTGCTCACGAAAATTGTATCTGATTTATAAAATTATAATGTATGTGGTGGACCATTTGAAAAATTTTCATATGTCTGTCGAAAGATGTATAACCCGAGGAATTGAGGGTGACAGCAATCCAAAAGCTCTATTGAGTAAACCGATCTGCGTACCGTACACTTATTACTCAACAAATGACTTGATATTAAGCAAAGCATAGTAGATAAAAGGAAAATCAATTAGAATAATAAATGGATTCGAACAAGTTTATAAGAGTTGGTTATATTCTGTAAAAGAAAACCCGCCGTTCAATTATCATTTTGACTTCACCCTACATCCATATATTTGAATATGTATGAATTACAAAAACTTGAACAAGAAATTGACTCATTGCTTTTCGATTTTCCTTCTACTTTCGTGCAACGTGTTTGGTGATAAAGCCAAATAACTTTAACGAAACCACTTTCTCATAACTTTTGTGGCTGTTCAAATGTGTTGAGGAAGCAATGTCTATACATAACATGGAGGATCCTCCTTTGTTTAGTCAGCAAGTTAAGGTCCATGAAACAAACACACCTCCAATCTACCTGGTCGCAATAATGCCTCGTCGATCATGTCTCTTCTGTTGGTCATACCAATAACAAGAATGTTGTTAAGCTGTTCGACACCGTCGATTTTTGCCAATAGCTGATTAACGACTGTGTCGTGTACGCCGGTATTGCCGGCAACGCTGCCACGTGATTTGCATATAGCGTCAATTTCGTCAAATATTATTATGTGCAAACCACTGTTAGGACCAAGCTTTTTCTCTTCCTCTTCAGCATCAGCGAATAATCGTCGTACATTGGCTTCACTTTCGCCCACGTATTTATCGAGAATTTGGGGGCCATTGACGATCTTTGGCTCGCGAGCATTTAACATCGTGCCGATCTGTCGGGCCATCAGTGTTTTTCCTGTACCCGGTGGTCCATATAGTAAGATACCCTTGACATGCTTGCAGCCCAGCTGCAGCACCACCTCGGTCGGAAAGACTCGCGATGCGAAAGCACGTCGGAAAATGGCACTGAACTCTTTGTCCAAACCGCCGATTCCCATTTTTGCAAAATCCCAATCAGGATTTATGATAGATTGGCGCACGACTTTGCCTTTGGCTTTCCCGATAAGATTCAGACTCGAATTGTCGGCTTTCTCGAATTGTATGGTGGTATCGCCGAGACAACGCCCCATTCGTGTTTTCTTGGGTTTTGTATTATCGTGACCGGCTTTTATCGCTGATATATCAGCAGCCTCGAGACTTTTGACGACAAGACCGAGCATTTTCTTGTCACCAAATTGAAATGCCAATTGCTGACCTACGGTAAATGCTTGACCGGAGAATTGAAGCAGGAATTCTTTTGCCATCTGCTCTGTGTCATAAGGATCGAGAGTTGTTCTGTAATATTACGATTACTATTAGTAATGAATATTGACAAGTGTATAATATCGAAAAACATAGACCCGACATAAAAAAATAGTTGTTTTCATCACGAAAAAGTAATTAACACGTTGCCTGCGGCATGAGTCATATACGACCCCTTCTGAACTTTCCGTTCAGGCTGAATGAATTCTTATACACAAGAAGATCATAAGAATGTGGGTCGTATATGCCCCACACGATCTGAACGGAGTCCTCAAAAATTTGTTCGACACGGAACGTGTTAATAAACGACGACAATGTTACCAATTAATAATAATTAATCAGTATGTTTGTTATTTTTTTCCCATTTGTGTCCTTGGACAATGCTAGTAAATTAAATGCATGGTCAAATAACGCGATGTAACTATGTCGGCATTCGTGTGAAAGACATTGCTGAATCTGGCAGTTTCTTATTTTCTGCGCACTGACTGAGATGGAAGACGAAAAAGAAAAATGTTAACCTCGAGATGTATTAATTACCGACATAGAATAATAATAATCGACATAATAATATTACACTTGCACGAAATGTGAATCGCATATAAGAAAGCGTAGCAATACAATTTGTACCGATCGAATTATAGCTATTGCGTGTATCATTTTGCCAATGTTGTAACCTTGTTGAAGTTGCAACATTGTTTCTCTTATTTTCTAGCAGATTTAATTTTTCTTCACATTACGATTTAATATCTCATATTTGTTTCTGTAAAACTCTACAGTGTTTTACTATACAATCAATCATAGTAGTGCACCAAGTTATGGCACGGTAGCTTTGAATCACGAATTGATTCATTCCAGACTATATAACAAACCAACCTGTCTATAAGTGTATGATATATATATATATATATATATATATATATAT
>JAPYZU010002538.1:0-13504 GCA_030523005.1 Tryphoninae sp. B BG-2022a | reverse complement strand
AGATTGTGCAGTTGTTTTGATTTAATAGAATTTTTTCATTCTTTGGATTTAATAATAAATAATTTGGCAAATTCACTGTTAGCCTTTTTCTGGTGTGTGTGATAGCTCACTTTCTCCTACAGAAAGCTTTGCTTTCATGAACACCTTCTTAGCGCTTAGATTTTTATGTCAGAGTTCTAATAATGTTTCAAACAACCAGAAATTTATATTAAAAAAAGATTGTGCAGTTATTTTGATTTAATAGAATTTTTTCATTCTTTGGATTTAATAATAAATAAGTTGGCAAATTCGCTGTTAGCCTTTTTCTGGTGTGGGTGATCGCTCACTTTCTCCTACAGAAAGCTTTGCTTTCATGAATACCTTCTTATCGCTTAGATTTTTATGCCAGTGTTCTAATAATGTTTCAAGCAATCAGAAATTTATATTAAGATAAGATTGTGCAGTTGTTTTGATTTAATAGAATTTTTTCATTCTTTGGATCTAACAATAAGTAATTTGACAAATTCACTGAAACTTTTCTCTCATGAACACCTTAACGCTTAGATTTCTATGCCAGAGTTATAATAATGTTTCAAACAACCAGAAATTTATATTAAGAAAAGATTGTGCTATTGTTCTGGTTTAATAGAATTTTTTCATTCCTTGGATCTAACAATAAGAAATTTGCAAAGTCAAGCATATCTGAAACATAGTTAAAGAGGATGGAAACAATATGCAAATTAAAACTTGTAAAATTCTACCCTGTAACTTTCATTCGCTAGCGAAGCTTTATCCATGAGAAAACACAAATTAAATTAAGAAAGTGGCTTGTGCATTAAAATGGATTTGTAAATGTGCAACGCTGATGAGAAAGCAACGTATAAATTTGTTTTCTTCTGCAAGAAACACGTACAAGTTGGTGTTAGAAATATTTCTGTAACTAATTTTCCTTTCTCGTACAAGCTTTCCTTCAATATATTTATAACAAAGAGCTTTAAATATTTAATGTTACATTGTGATACAAGCAAATATTTACATCTTCTACAATATATTAAAATATTAATATAGACTTTTTTATTTAACAGGAAGCACACAATATGGTGAGAGAAGCAAACATGCGTCAGGCAAATGCGGAAAGACTGTTAGAGGAGAGTCGAATGAAGGCTGAAGTTTTAGCTGCTGAGGTATCAGCTCTGAAAACATTGGTCCTAACGTCGACCCCGGCGAGGCCAAATCCTCACTTGCATCCACAGATTGACACGAGATGTCGCTCGTCGGGCAATTCGGAGGAGAGTCAACAGGGTCTATTTACGAAGAAGCATAGACGATCACCTTCCCACTTCAATCTAAAATATGGACGTGAAAACTCTCCACCCGATTCACCGGTGAAAGAGCCAAGATCCTCGTTGCCGAGTGAATCTCATTCGGTCGATCGTGAATGGGATCGTGAAAGAGAGAAGGATAGGGAAAGAGAACGTGAACGCGATAACCAGAGGGAAAAAGATCGGGAATCCAAGGATTTTGGGGTGGAAGTTGATCCGAGAGTACACGCAGAATTTCTCAGATGGAAAACGAATCCTTGTGTCGACAAGAGTGATCCCTTCGTCGCGAGGGTATTCAATGAGGACATCGACCTCTGTCTTGACTTTCCCAATGTCGAGCTCGGCACGAAAGTTCGCCAAGCCGTCTTGGACGGTATTATATTTATCGAGGCTGTCAGCGAGAAGAACAAGCTTGCCTTTCCCAAGTAAGTATATATTTTGTAAAAAAGAAAATAGGAAAAATAAATGATACTTTGGATCATTCGGTTTTGTTTATCACAGACGAGCCTGTATCAGCGCTTTTTGATATTTCATGTATAGTTTCTTGATCATTAATCAATCTCGTGATTGAATCGACCTTAAGTTATCACTGATAAGGCGATAATACACTGTAAACATTACACATAGTCTTGGCAATAACCAATGTGTAATGTTTACAGTGCAATGGATTGTACATTATTTACTGAAGAATTAGTTCCCTTTTCTTTTAATATTCATAGATTAAAGAAATGTTCTTGTTCAACAGGAAATGCGCTCTTCTCGAAGCTCATCGGTGATATTTCATGTATAATTTCTTGATCATTGATCAATCTCATGATTCAATCGACCTTAGGTTATCTCTGATAAGATGATAATAGTACCAAGACTATGTGTAATGTTTACACTGCAATGGCATGCACATTATTTACCATGGAATTACTTCTCAATTTTATGCTTAATATTAATAAGAAAAGATTATTCATAAGAGAATATTAAAAAAATCTTCTTGTTCAACAGGAAATGCGCTCTTTTTGAAGCACCTCGTCAGTGTCACTACCGTATGAGATTATCCGATCAGGAGAATCAATGGCACTGTATCTCACAGATCTGTCGGAATCGAGTAAGTTCTTCAACATCATTGCTAAATTATAAATTAAAAATTGTCTAATAAAGTTAACGTTTGAATTTTCTTCTACAGATCATCGCGGTTTGCGATTTCCTCAATTATCTCCGATACGTCGAACGGGGCCTTGTCAAGAGTTCAGGTACGCCAAACTCCAATCTTCTACCATTATAATTAACTTACGATTAACTTTCGGTTGAGGGTATGAAAAAACTTTCAATCCTGTTTCAGTACACGATATTTACTGGGAGGTAACACGACTACGAAAGGAAATGGTTTTCGCCAGACTTGGACTTGCTCTCTCATCCTAATTCTCCAAACTCCACTATCTAGTCTCTGAATCCGGAGTTGAGCGTACAATTAACGTGGGATTTTTTGTTTCTCTCGATGAAGGCCCGGACGTCTTCGCTCAATCGCAGAAACGTTAAGATTTCAGAATCTCAGAAGGAAACGATAAATGAGAAAAAAGTAATAGGGTCGCCAAGATTGATTACACTGAAACTGATATTGATAAGAGGCTGTGAATAACCCCGAAACGAAATCAGAGTTGATCAATTCCAATAAATTGTATATATCATAAACGTATATAAATAATACGAAGTTGGACATAAATTTGTATGTACATTATTGTATCGATAGTGAAACGAATATTCGCAAGAGGGTACTTCGTCGATGTTGAAATACTCAGTTCTGGCGTTTGGATGTCGATAATTAGTGCTCAAAGATTGCCAACTACGAATTGATGGTGAATCGAGTCTGTGTCTATATGCATTATCGAAACGCAAACATTCTCAAGTCGATTTATTGCATGACCATGGATATTTTTGTTTTACTTCTCGTAAACCTTTAAACGCCGTCCCTTCAGAGACCTTCTTTTGAATAATCATATCGTTTTTTTGCTGCATCAGCACATCGAAATGCACGTATGTGAATCTTTATAAACATTCCAAAATCGTGTAAACAAAAAACCGAAGATGTTCAAGAATATCAACCCTGTTGTCTTCCATCACTCGTGGACATTAAACTGATTTGAGAACAAATATGAAAAAAAAAAAAAAAAACGAACAAAATCTGTAGCATTCAGAAAGAAAGTCGTAGTTATAATCAATGTTGTTGAAATGTTTGTTCTTTTTGATGAAAACAAAAAGTGGCGAACGAAATGAATTATTATTGAAGTGGCGTATATTTGTCCGAGGTCGTGCGACGAAGTCTATGATCGAAGATGTAATAAATGTAAATATCTCATTCTTGTATTTAAGAAAAAGCGAAAATAAAGGTTATTGTCATTATAAGTAGAGAGTTGATCAATCTTCAGTGATGAATTGCAGGATATGAACATCGGGTCTTGGAACTTTCATGGAATAAATACAACAGCTATTAGTGCATTTCAATCCTATAGTAATAATATTCATAAAATTAACGTAAACATATCAATGATAATTAGAATTCTCTAAGCTCCTCGATCTCGTATGCCATACCAGATGAAATCTTTGACAAAATGCCAAACGTCATTTGTACAAATTCAAAGCCAGATTACAGCGTCCACGCAGCACCTTTTAGTTCCTTCAATTATAATTCGGAACTATCATTAGCTCTTGTTACCAGGGTTATCAATCATACTGCATGGAACTAACACTAATTTTGGTATCATACCAGGTGGCGTAACGAATTTCTGTGTATTTTTTAAGAGATTCTGTTCGGACACTCTCATTTCAGCCTCTGTGACTATTTTACAAACAGCCATTTTAATATCGACTTGAGCCTTCAATGGCAATAACTTCACCGTTTGCGCCATACTATTGAAGAACAACTCTGTGCTCGTTTTTCCAAGCGATGTTGTAAACGCTTCATCTCCGTTTGTATCGTTTATCGTCGTATCTTGTCGTCCTCTCCTTTTCGATGATGTAACTGTAGGTGACAAAGGCAAGAGAGGAGGACTTGCTATAATTATGGGCGCGATGGGTGGTGGCTCTATAGTGGTGATATTGGTCAGTTGGTCAGACTTGAAAGGCCGACTCTTTAATATACTGTAACTGTTGGACAATTCAATTGGTGACGATTCGTCGGTCTTCATTCTTTTTGGCCTGATTTTTCGAAATTTCGACTGTATCTGTTGCATATAACTGTCCATCTCCTGCTGCTGGTTATTTCTTGTTTCGCTTTCGGATGTTCTTCTCACTGCATCTTGTTGACTGGTACTAAAGTCTTCCATCATTTCCGAGTCTCCCAACACAGGATCGGCAGTCGTTTCTTCCAAAACTTCCAGGTACTCGCTGTAGTCTTCGTCACCTTTATCTTCCAGTTGTTCTAAGACATGCGCTGTACTCACTCCACCCTCCAGTATATCGTGAATGTATTCTTCTGTGAGCTCAACACATTGAGGCTGATAATCCAATTCGTATCTGTTTAGGGATATCACAAATTTTGCTTTAATGTAAGATATTGCATTAAAAAAAGAATACAATTCTATCTTTTTGATAATTTTCAAGAACATGCTATACAAATTTTTACCTTCATTAAATCAAATTAGAAATGTTTAACTTAAACCAATGTTACCTTATAATTTTTTTTTAATATAGAAAATATCTAATATTTATATAAATGTTATTGACATTTATTACTAAAAGATGAGTCTGATCTTTAATCAGTTATTTAAATAGAATTTTGCAATTATTCGGAATATGTTGAGGTATGAAAGGACTCATATTCTAATTTATCTCCGCAAAGCAATATTCTTGGGTCCCAAGCAAATGAAAAAAAGGCGTTGATATACAGCATAATGATAATCCATTGGACTTACGGAAATTTCAGAAAACTCAAATGATCCTCAAATATCCATTTCTTCCTTCGTGCTCCTTTTTCCGTTTTGTTTTTGTATTTCAGTATTCGACAATAAGTATCTCGTAGATTTTTCCATCTTAACCTCACCCATGCGGCTGAAAGGTATGATAAAAACCTAAACTTTTGGATTTTTTATTGTACTACACCAGTCTCAAAGATTAAATCTTACGATCAAGAGTAAGTTCATCCGATATTCGTTTCCAAACTTTCTGCCTAAATTCTTGAACCTTCACCGAGTTGCCCTTGACATCGTTTATATAAAGTACAGGATGCTGTCGTATTGCTTCAATGATTTTAAGTGATATTTTGTGAGAATCCGGTGGCATTGTTGGCATCATTTTGACAATTGTTTATTATCAATAGCGCCAAGTCTGAAAAAAAAACAATACAATGCGGGTTATGGTATTCAAAATCGAAAAAAAAATTATTTCGATCCTGATCGTTGCACACGAAGACTTTATCGCATATAAATTTTCAAACGAGAAATGGAACATTTTAAATATTTTTCACTGAACGCTTAAATCATATTTCGCGTGGCTCATTGCCAATAAATATTTTCCATGAACAACGAACAAGAATCAACGAGTCGACTTTTCAGTGAAATATCGTCCCGCTGTCGCGGCGATGTTAAATATTTATTCTTTTGGAGTATCATATATCCTGTCTGAGGATTGGACATCAAATAGACCTTACGCCAAGTACCTGAAATCCGCAAAAGTCCCGCTGCGTCCTCAAGAATAAAGGGCCCGTCAATGAAACGACACACTACAAACGACAATGTCGTCGGAGCGACGCCATCGTTAGTCTTTTCCTCGCGGACTGTTGTCGCCCACCGGAACTTTCGTTACTTTTGGAAACTCGGTGAGTTGTGAACGGAAGTAAGTAGCGCCCTCAAACGATCAAGTGTGAAAACTGGACTTGACGGTGCAAGCATTTTAGAGTTGTTGTTCTATGTTATTCAGGTTATCTATGCTTTTATTTACATTTTAGGCTAGTCCCAGTATTCAGTGATGTGCACAGTGGTCTCGAGTTTTACATAACATCGAAAAGATACGCAACATCGATTACACGGCTGTCTATTGATTTAAAAAAACATGCAATCCGTACCAACTGGTTTGCGAACGCATTCGCAAAAAGTATGCAGTTTCTACAAAAAAGCCGTGCGCTGTCTCGAAGATTGGGATTCCGATCATCTCGAAAGATTTAGGTATTGCTTTGTTTTAATCAGTTCGTTAATCTAATATCCGTTATGGAACGATGTTCTGATTTTTGCATACTTTCAGACGCGAGGCTTTACTCGTAAGAAAGCAGCTTGACGAGAACGCTAGTATTAAAGATTTGCGACTAGCCAAGGAACTTCTTCTGAAAGGAGAGAGCATACTTGAACGCATGACTCATTCGCACCCGATAAAATTTCCAGACTCTCCTGGCGGTTGCGCTTATGAGAGAGAAGTAACACCGCCCGATTGGGTACTGGACTTTTGGGATCCTATAGAGAAGGCCAAGTATCCAAAATACTTTGCTGTTCGAGAACAACGCAAGCTAGATTATGAAAAATTCTTTAACAAACAATATCCCGGTACTCCAAAGACATTTGATAAACATTGAGCGTCTCGATACGAGCTAGCAATAGTACTTTCAAGAGACACCATTGTACATTAGCTATGAGAAATATATTTGGTTTCTAGTTATTCTGGATTTCATAGTTATTCACTGCCACTCGCGTTATTATGTGTGATCGTCGCTATTCAGTAAGTTTATACAAATATACTAACAATTATAGTTATTCCTATCACATTTGCAAGTTGATTATGATTTTATAATAATTAATCTATTAGGTCCTTCAACGTATGCACTCTTCTGAAATGGTGGAATATTAAATTTTGTAATATTCTAACCCATGTAAATAAGTCTGTTTCCAATATTCTACAGTCTGTTCAGGTTCTCTATATCTGTCATGCCAAAGTTAATACCTGAAATATGCAATTAAGGAATATATCATATCATATCATATATCATTTTACTTTGCACTCTTCCATTTTCAAACTAGGAGTCTTTTCAAATATTTGGAATGTATAGACCGATCGAATCATTTTCTCACATATCAAACTAATTATAGGAAATATAATTTGAATCAATGACATATAACATTTTTTCATAGGATTGAATGACAATACATAAAAAATCAACATTATGTCCAGTTTCTTTACCTCTGGTTAAGTTTTGGGTAACCTTATACAAAAAATATTCTGTAGTCGTTGTGAAGACACTGATCATTAGTCAGTCGATTAGTGATGGATAAGACGCTTTATTGTTCATTTTGCAGAGTACCACCGTCTCATTACTGGATTGCTCTTGAAACGTTTATAGAAATACTTTTTAGAATTTGATACCTATAAATACCATCTTGCTTTTATATCAACATTCAATTTCCAGCCTGAACATTTAAGAAATGTTCCTGCTTTTTTTTAACTGAAAGACCGTTGACCGCATTTAAGATTCGCTTCAAGTTGAATGCCCAAAGAACGAGGCGACAAGATGATTTCTTTGTAAATTTATTCAATCAAAAAAAGCACCATAGAGGACTCGTTTGACCGGTTTATTTCCAATAGGAATATACATAGCTTATGCTTACCGAATATACATAGCTTAGCAGTGTTAAAGTTTAAAAACATTTTGTTCAATACGACAAATATCTGGATCACGCAAATCTTCTACATTGATCATACATTTTCATCAAATCGATCACTCGATCGTGAACTAGTTTCTTGGCCTCTGAGCCCCATTGAAAATCGGCGTGATTGAATTTTAGATATGCCACTGGTTCCATAGTGACTAAGTGTGGCAAGACCGCTGCCAAAGCTTCGCTATCCTGAAGCCAAAAAATTCGACTTCATTAAAAACTTATTCATTTTAAATATGTTTTCATTTTTAGTTACCCTGTGCGTTGAGATCGGATCATTCAAGCCATAAATTAATGCCACCGGCGCAGTGACTTTTGTCACATTGTAGGAAAGAGGAGTTAATCGACCATACTTCTTGAAGTTTTTGTACACTCCCTCATCGTACTGTCTAAACGTCCGTGAACTCATATTCTGCCAATAATGCCAGAGGGTTTTGGTTGAACCACCAGCTGGATAGTACCTCGATATGAACGGGAACATGGTCTGTGGAACAAGATCATGATCACTATCCATTTCCAATTTTCACGAGAAGCATATTTCCAAACGATTAACTATGTGCTCGTATCGATGCTTAACGAGCAAATGATTTCCAGCGATATTTCACCACTCACGTTATTCAATAATGTAAAATCTTCCCCGGCCAATGTCTTTACAATCGTTTTACAAGGATTGATGGGATCGCGACAAAGGAGTTTGGCCAATTTGGGAAGGTCACCATTCTGTGGGAATACCTCATTCACTTTCATAGTTTTCAATAGTGTCTGTGTTAATGAAACATAAAAAGTATATGTTATTGAAATATTTGATTTATAATCAATGAAAGAAATTTCAGTACGCTGAGTCCTTTGCGCTCAAGTATATATTTCTTGTTTCTGTCAGAAATATCTATATGGATATTTCAACATGCATACTTTTGATTATTAGAACTAATTGCAGTCTATGGGAATGAGAGAGCAAATATTACAAATTTTTATTTTCTCATTTACTTGGCACGAAGAAACTTTTGATATAAAAACTGTTAATTTATCAAATCTCATTATCCCAGTTTTACAAATGATGAGAAATATCTATTACAGAATTTTTTATAAAATCTTTTTTGAATAGTCAATTTGATAGATTGGTGAACTTTATACAGATCTTTTTCTCACAATGATGAAAAATCACATGACCAAAAATGAAAATCATTGAAAAAATCTTTAAAGTTTCGAAAACAATAAACTGCTTTAATCAATTAGTGTTATTAATATTAAGAAATACATCTCGGTATCCTCTTAAAATACCTGAATGAATGGGAAGCTGTGTATCAGAAAGCGTTCGAAACAAGATCTCCTGTGTCTCCAGAATGCGACGGGAGCGAGGCTTACCACTAAATTGATTTTTTCATTGTACTCAGGCTTTTCCGATAAAAGAATGTAACTGACTGTCGTACCCATAGAATGGCCAACATAGTGCACTTTCTTTTCCCTCGTATTCGAGAGAATGTAGTCTATCATAGCTGGCAGATCACGAGTGCCAATTTCATGGAAGCTGCTCAGATGAATTAAGGAAACTTTAATAGGGAAGCCAATTTAAGACAAGACCCTGTTCTGTCTGGTCCTACCTTAAACGCTTATTCAAAATATAAAAAAACATTTCCATACAATTCCAAAGGAAAAGAAATTTATAGTGATTACAAAAATGATGAAACTATACTGAAAAATATTTATCTTATAGTTAGAAATTATTAATACACATTATTTTCATACAAAACCATCAGTCATTAGTTTAAAAAAAAGATACAATCTATTAAAGTAAATTTAAACGAAAAATATAATTCAATCAGATTATATTCTGTTTTTTAATTGTTGACATTGTGTAACAATCTTTCACTCTAGTTTCATATCTTCCATTTACTTCTAATCTTTCCTTCAATAACATAGTCAGACTCTTTTCTAATACTTATACTAATTTATTATTTGGTCGTAATATTTCTCACCTAAAGTCCCAGAATCGTTCGTCCGAAACATTCAGTGTCTTATGAGATTTACCATACGTATTACCTCGAGCATTGCCCACCCATGCATCATATCCAGTGTCTGCCAATGCAAATGCTACAAGTTGCAAGATCACCAGAAAGTACAAATTTTAGATTTTATTTTAAGCTTCTAGATATTATTAAAAACGTTTTATTGTAAGTGTTAGATGTTCTTCTTTGATAAGTTGGTAGAAAATAAGCAGGTCCTTACGAAGGCCATTCGGAGGACCAGCAACGAGCCATGAATCCGACGATGCCAAGACTCCATGCTGCACGAGTACTGCTGGTTTTCCAAGTGTAGCTGGGGAGGATGGACTTCCTGGTATTCTGTGCAAACGTAATTTATACCCATCCTCGGTCACCACTGTGTGTTCTTCGGCTGGATATCCATATTTCTGGACGAGTCCCACCTTCGAGCCAATCATTTACATATAGAATGCATAATTTGTTTCTACCTAATTTATTTACACGAGTCATTGATTTTAACTCACTCTGATCACATCCTTAAATATATTATTGAATCTACTACGTAATAAGATAATTGGCTGGACGATATGATTATTATTTTTATAATTATAAATTGTTAGAAAGATTAAAAGATCCGGAATACTGTTTCATTTTACTCACAAAATCCAGAACGTACAATTTATTACCAGCATCTCCGACCTCACTGATATTTTGCACTTGTATCACTGGCTTCAATGCCACTGAATTGAAATCTGTGTCACTTTCCTCGGAAATAGTATACTTCACTAAGAAGACAACGTTTATAATCATCGACCAATAAATGTTTGCCATATTGGATTCACGGTGCGCTACACTGCTGACGAATGACAAAGTTTTATAATGGAGAAGAAACATGTGCGAAATATTTATTGCCAGAATGGAGAGCGTAGCGTACCGAGAAATGAAAAACACTAATGCAGAGTTTGCAAAATTTGCAAATTTCAACATGTGAATTCAACGCACGACGCTTTTTCCTATGTCGCAAAGCCATCGAGTTATTAATATTTGCAGGCGTGTTTACTTATTTAAAAAACGATTCTCAAACTTCTTCAAATATTTTTAAAGTCCTCGGTGTTTTGCCAATGCGCTTCAA
The DNA here is from genome assembly GCA_030523005.1 of Tryphoninae sp. B BG-2022a. Lineage (NCBI taxonomy): Eukaryota > Metazoa > Arthropoda > Insecta > Hymenoptera > Ichneumonidae > Tryphoninae sp. B BG-2022a. The sequence continues at coordinate 2,463 of JAPYZU010002538.1, read as the reverse complement.
CGAAGTACGTGCAATATGATTGAAGATAAATTATCGATAACGAGCATTATTATATAACAAGTTGTTTTTTTTTTAATTTTCGTTTCTTTTATGAAATATGATTTTTGATGAAACTGAATGTGATGAATCGCGGTATAAAATAATTTACAATTTTAGTCTTTGTGTTGTTCGATTATGTTATAAGCATATTTTGCTATACTGGAGCCTTTGATAGCAGTTCGATTATTCGATCGTACACCAATTCTTTACCATTTATCGCCCATAGGAAGTCCAGGTGATTGAATGTTTCATAAGGCACAGCCTCTATCGAAACTAGATTGGGCAAGCTTTTAGCCAACTCAATCGTATTCTGTAAAACAGGTGAATTTTTAATTCATAGAATATATTTATGTAATATTAATAATTAAAGTAAATTGCAAATTCAAATGTAAATTAGGGAATATTTACCGCTTCGAGGGAGAGGGCGTCGCTTTTTCCATATATAATGGAGAGAGGCACAGTTACTTTGTTGAGATTGTAAGAAGGTGGTTTTATCTTTCCATATATTTTATAATTTTCGGTATAGCCATAATCGTATGGTTGAAACGCACCTGAAAAGTGAAAAGTTAAGTTAATTTATCAATTTTGTAGATTCATATTTAGAATAGAAGGAAATGCATGCTTTAACATAAAGAATTACTACCAGGATGCATCATTTTAATGCAAAACATTATATTAATCATAATTATCTTATCATCAAAAAATTACAACTTATTTTTTATTCGAATTTTCTGTATTACTGATTATTGATCCTTCAAAGGAACATTGAACGGATTCTCGAATGACGAGTAAGCCACCCAATTTTGTTATGTTCTCAAATCATGACAATCATTTTTGTAAAGTATACTTATCAAGACAACGAGTTCTTTTTTTAAGTTTTCCAAAGAGAACATTTTGGCCGAAGAGATATTAGAAGAAACAAGACTTTGGGAATATTTCTTAATAAAAAAAATTAACGATTATACAAAATTCTCAACATGAAATGCAGGTTTTGTAATGCCTGCTTTGTTACAAAAATTTGAGTTTGATTATGCAAACTTCCTTACTCCTTAGTTCAAATTATCGTCTCTTTGGTTTGTTTATAATGTTCACTTTTCATATGTTTGCTTTGTCTCCGCCTATTATAGTGTTCATAACGTCAGTAATATTTAAATAGGACTTTCAATAAGACTTTAAATAAGACTTTAACCAACTTTTGAAAACATACAAAAAATGGGATGATTCATTTGATGCCAGTCGAGTCATATAATAATTAATAAATAATAACTGATCGATGATAAAATGATGATATTACCTGTGAGAATATTTTGGCGGAAGTGAAAAACAGTTTTCGTCGATACACCTGCAGGCATATAGGACATCACGTGAGGTAAGATACTCTGTAAAATAAAAAGTTAAGAAACAAAATTGTTGAATCGATCACAAATAATTAAGAAACTTTGTAATTGTTTTATTTTTATGATTCGATATGCTTCAAGAGAATAATATTATCATGCACATAATTAGTGAAAAGGACTTACGACGTTGAGCTGCTTAGGATCATGACCAGCTATCAAAAAGTACACTTTGGCACAAGCTGGCTGCATTATACTACTATCACTGCATAAAGCTCGACCAAGCCTACCATTGTTTCTCGTCAGTGGTGCGAGATCGAAGATACCTTGTCGGTCCAGCAAGTCCTGAATAAAGCAGAATAAAATTTATGAATAATTTACAAACGAGTATAAGCTGCTTCGTTTCAAGATTATGACTTTTGTTCTTACCTTTATAACTTGCCCCTTTAGAACTGCGATTCTCACAAATGGATTTGATACTTCTCTCCATAAAGCAACTGGTGCAAGGGAGATAAAGAAACGAATTTTATCGTTGTATTCGAGCTTCTCTGACAGCATGACAAGCGCAGCAGTTGTCCCCATCGAATGTCCAATGTAGTACAAGGTCTTCTGGTTCGTATACTCGAGTGCATGGTCGATCATCTTGGGTAAATCGAATATCCCACTTTCGTGATAACTGTAACGTGAGATTTATGTTATTTTCTTCCATACAAATATATACAAGGATATATAGAGTGTCTTATTTTCAACCCCTAGACCAAAGATTTTCCAACGATAGGATTAAAAAAAAGTGTTTTAGAAAAAGTTGTGAATGTTTGACGGGGAATGTAAAATGGAATTACTTGTTTGAGCTTAGGTGGAGGTGTTCAAGTTTAAAAATTTGTATTTTTAAAGTCAATAAGATTTCTACAACTATTTGGGTTCTTATAAACTTTTTCTTCAAAAACAAAGGCTTTTTAAGGTAGTCCTATCGTTACAACGTTTCTGTTAGGATTTCATTGAAAATTTGCAGAAACGTTCTTTGATGTCATATGCATAAGTGTGTAAAATTTCCGGGGGCTTTATCGACTGAAAAATCACGATATTTATT
>JAPYZU010002537.1:0-12995 GCA_030523005.1 Tryphoninae sp. B BG-2022a | reverse complement strand
TTCACTGCGTTGTCTCTACGGCTAGGGCGGGGAGTGGGAAGCTCCAACGCTTCACGAGAAGATCGGCTAAACTCAGAGTAGCCAATGCTCGAGAAAAAACGATGACTGCGGGAAAATACAAGCAATCTAATTGACTACTTTGAATGTTGCAAACCTAAATGTAACGCCCTAATCTATGCTATATCTATGGCTAGGATGGGAGTGGAGGTGGGTAACTTTAACGCTTTTTGGCACGCTGGGCAAAATTCAGAGCAACCAATGATCGCGAATAAAAAATGACTGCGTACTAATACAATCAATAAAATCGACTGCTTTGATTTTGCAAACACAAATGTAACGCCCTAATCTATGCTATATTTATGGCTAGGATGGGGGTGGAGGTGGGTAACTTTAACGCTTTTTGGCTCGCTGGGCAAAATTCAGAGCAACCAATGACCGCGAATAAATAATGACTGTGTACTCATACAATCAATAAAATTGACTGCGTTGAATTTTGCGAACACAAATGTAACGCCCTAATCTATGCTATATCTACGGCTAGGGTGGGAGTGGGTGGCTTCAACGCTTCTCGGCGCGCTCTGATTGGTCCGAATAAAAAAATTAATATTTTAACATTTGCGTAGATGTAGTTTAATTTTTGTGTTCATTATTCTTAGGCACATATATATTTTTGAGAGTCGATTTTTCCGTCGGGAAAGCGACCGTAATATTATAGCGGGGCCACATGGCTGTACCCGTCGATTTCTTATGTTTATCGAGGGGCCCTTTTTCGTATCGAGAAAAGGGACCGTAAATTTATGTCTTTTCTAGGGTAAGACGAACAAAAATCATATGGCTATTGAACGTCGACGTAATTCTATTCTTTTTATTTACGTTTTACATAATATTTACTTTCCCAGAAAAACATATCCCTTCCACCCACGAACTCAGCGTCCCTCCGAATTCTCAACCTTCCAATCATAGTAATGATCCTTTCATAGATGTTAAGAATTTTAAGGAATAAGAATGCGAACCTCCCTACTATAAGCACTTCCAAATCTATTAGAAAATCGCTGGTTTTCAATAGAGAATAATTTTTAGTCAGTCTTCCCCAGCCAGTCAACAGAGTCAGCAATCACTATTTCCATATCTAGTTCTCGTATTCATTCCTTTTTCTGACTGATTATCAATAACTTTTTTTTATTGTAAAACACTATTAGTTAGTCAGTAAAATCAGTGCACTTCAACAACAACTCAACCTACAACAACAGAACAAAATACAACAACAATTTCATCAATCGACACCAACCGACAACGTTCCAACAACGATTCAATAACAATACAACAATAACAACTTCATATCGAAGTAAGGCAACTACTGTTAACCGCGCTCAAAATGCCAAACAGAAATCGCATCCCTTTAAATCTCAACAGAACATTTGTATATCGTTAAATAAATAGTAGTTATATTTTTGTTACATTATTTCTTGGAATTATTCTTAATTCAATTCCGTACAAAATACTCTTCTCTTCCCAATCCCGTGCCATTGCGTTTGGCGGAAGCGAAAATAGGGAAATTAATAAATATTTATGTACATCCACTCTGGATGTCACATCACCATGAACATTGTATGAACGCTAACTGGTTTTTTTCATATTCGCAGTATTGTTTCTTCAATTCCACCGGAAAAGCCACTACGTTGACGTTGTTGAAAAATTCGTTTTCCAATGGGTCCAGATTTGCAGTGCACCAGGCATATCTATAACAAGATTAACGATAAATTTTTAGGATATTGCATTTACGACTTGATGCGAGTCGGTGCTGCGTCTTCCGATGCAAGCTATCCGAATATTTGTAATGGAAAGAATGCGTTATTGATCGTACCTTATCATGTTTTTATATACTGCACCCTGGAGTTGGTCATATATTATCGAATGAATTTGGACCATATTCTCTCTCGATGTGATTTCTTCATTACGTTGCAGAAGGTACGGAGCATTTTCGAAATGGCGAGTGTAATTTTTAACTTGACGGTAAAAGTATACAGCGCAAGGTTGACAAAATGGTGTGCGACGTGGTGGCGTAACTGACAAAGTGCAGGTTGGGAGGCCATCTTCATCGTTGAATTTAATTTGGTATAAGTCTGTGGAAGTTAACCCCACCCCCACGAATCAACAATGTACACGAATGGATTTTTTTTTACAGACGGCTGTATTATTTGTTCCAAAAACTCTTCGTACGTGTATTTCTGAAGTTTTCCTGATTTTGTCAACGTGATGTGAACATTTGGGTATTTCAACATATATTCGTTGAGCTCTTTTTGAACTCGGGGCCGAACTTGCCAGTGAATTTTTGCAGGTAAACGAATACTTTTGGCAGTAATTTGCCAAAAAACGTGAGACCGCATTGTGCGGTATAAAAATGCGTCAATTTATTTATACATCCCACAGGAATTGCGGTCATTTTTTTATCCTTGGGCGATAAAGTGCGCTTACGGCTTATTTTCGACTCGTTTCGTTTGATCCGTATCGACAACATAATCAGGGTTAAATCTCAGGACCATTATGCTTGTTTGCTGCTGATACTTTGTAGCAGTTTTCATCAGTTCTTCTAACATCTTTTTATTCTTTTGGCTGACATATATGTTACAAGTCGTTGGGATATTCGATGCTTCGATTTAAAGCGAGTAACCCAAGTATCTGATGCTTTAAATTCGAAGCCCCCATTCAAAAGTTCGAAGGCAGCAGTCATTGCCCACTGTTGTAGCATCCTAGTTGTTACGAGGCCTGCTCTTCGATCTCTGGCTTCTTCAATTTGTGCTCTTTACTTTGACAACTGCGGTTCGTTTTTTAACAATCTTGTTGATTATTTTTGTAAAGTTGCCAAGGACCACTTTGGATGCAGATTTGCGAGCTCCACAACCTTGATTTTTACAGCGAATGGAATTCTGTTTCGCTCGTCTGCATTATCTTCTTCGTTCGAACCTGAAGAAATAATGTCTTTTTTTATTTTTATTTGTTAAGCAGATTGGGAATGGAATATGAGGTATGAATGGTACAATAAATATATGGCCTCATTCTCTCAACGATTTTAATATGTATTTTATTTTAGTTGTGAACGCGACTTCCTTCGGTAACTACTTCCAACGAACTGAGAGAGTAACCGTTACAGTCGAGTAGCAATGACAAAGGTACAGAAAAGAAAAAGAAAGAGAGGAGGTACAAGACCAACGCCCGAACAGCGACGATATAACCCGTATATGGTGTGATAGTTAACAGTACAGTAAAAGCAAAAACTTCACTCTCAACACTACCACCGTTTGAACATTCACGGAAAAGCTGAAATCATGTTTATGCTGTCACCTAATTTCTTGAAGCGCTCTCTTGGTAAAGCCTTTGTTAATATGTCAGCGCATTGCCGCGCGGACGGAACGTATTCTACAAGAACGTCCCGGCTATCGACTTTCTCACTTATAAAATGGTAACGCAAATCTATTTGTTTTGTGCGTTTCTGATAAACAGGGTTCTTCACTAATTTTATTGCACTCTGGTTATCAAAATATAACGTTGTTTCCGTAGCACACGAGCATTCAATATCATTAAAAAAATTTTTGATCCGTATCAGCTCTCGCACAGCTGTTGATGCAGCAACGTATTCGGACTCAGTGGTACTTAAGATTACCATTTTCTGACGCTGAGCAAATCATGATAAGGCTTCGCCTGATAAAAAGAAAATACCCCCGGTTGTGGACCGTCTCGTTTCCACATTTCCTGCATAGTCTGCGTCGGAATATCCTTTTAATTTGTTTTCGCATTTGCCACTTCGATATTCAATTCAGAGAATTTACTAATTATAAGTGCATTTACTGCATATGCAATATTCGGGCGCGATACCGTTGCTAAGAAAATTCAATGAGTCAATTGCCTCTCGATAGGGTACACAATTATTTCCTTCTTCCGTCTCAGATAGAGACACCGTGACGTTTGGATCGGCCGGAATACTTACGACTTTTGCTTCTGCCATACAAAAATTTTTGATTATTTTCCTTATATAGGCTGCTTGGTGCATGAGCAGTGACTTGTTTTTTCAATCACGCTTTATTTGCAAGCCCACATACACACGTGAATCGCCTATCGTTATGTTAAAATTTTCTCTTAAGCGTTCGGCTATCAGTCTTAACGTTTTTGTAGAGTTTGCTATAACTAAACCGTCGTCCACGAATAACGCAAGATATACTGTTGCATTATCAAAGATACATACATAGATACACGTATCTGAATCGGACTCTTTAAAATTAAAATCGTTCAAGAACCGGGAAAATTTCTTATTTCAGCACCTCGGTGATTGCTTGAGACCGTACAGCAACTTCTGAAATTTGCATACGGTATCTTTTGCGAACTCCTCTTCTTCTCCTTCTTCAAGGAGCCACTCGCGTGGTTCCATTTAGATTCTCACTTCGAGTTCGCCATATAAAAATCCCGTCTGCACGTCGAATTGCATGAGCTCTAACAATAAGTCTTTTGGAGGAACAACGGTCTCCAACGGGCGTATCTTACGACGGGTGCGAAGGTCTCGTTGGAATCGATGCCCTGCTCCTGGAGAAAACCTCTTGCACATAGCCTTGATTTAAACTGCGTGACTGATCCACTCTTATCCATCTGCAATTTGAAGACCCATTTTCAATCAATCGTTTTCGCTTCTGCAGTTCTCGATACAAAAATCCAGGCCTGATTTCTTTGGTGCGATTCAAGCTCTTGTTTTAATTGCTTCCCTCCACTGCGTGGACTCGCTTCCATTCACTGCCTCTTTATATGAGCTGGGACAAACGTACTCGGTGACATCTGCCTCGAACCTTTTCGGCAGTCGTACTGTAGCTCTGTTTCTGAATGTTCGCGGAATAACTTCAGGTCCTGTCTCCGTATTACCACGTGCAACGTGCAACATCGCATTGCTGAGAATCGTTGTCCTCTACAATTTCTTTTTCTGGTTGTGAATTCTCTCTATTTTTATTTGCTGGAAGAATAACTCCATCGTCCTCGAAATCATCTAGCTCATGTTTCCGCAGTTCCTCGTTGAGCGTAGTATCTCTTGTCACACTGACTTTCCTCGTAGTCGGGTCATAGACTCGATAATTCCTTGAGCTATCCTGATAGCCAACAAATATTAGTTTACGAGAGGCCGCATCAAATTTACCTGTCAACTGTTTAGATATGTGTACTAACGCCTCCGATCCAAAAATTCTCATGTGTTTCAAATCTGGAGGTTATCCCATCCATCGTTCGTACGGTGTGACTTCATTATTCGACCAAACAGTTTGATTCAGTATGTAGACTGCAGGACTTACTGCCTCGGCTCACAAACACTGCAGCAGCTCCTTCGCTAAGATCATTGGTCGTGCGCTCACCACTATTGTCTTATTGTCTCTCTCCGCCCTTCCATTCTGTTGAGGATTATAAAGAGCTGTGGTTTCATGTCTAATTTCGCGTACCTCAAGATATTCTCTCATATTGCGATTGCAACATTCTAAACTGTTGTCTGCTCATAAAATTTTTATCGGTCGACCGAATTTATTTGAAACTGTCACTTCAAATTCTCTGAATTTTACAAGAACATCGGATTTATGTTTAATGAAATACGCGTATCGATAACCACTCACATCTTCTTTAAAAGTGAGAAAATATCGCGCACCACCGAGAGAGTTTGTCGGCATTGGGCCACACACGTCCGTGTGAATAAATTCACCGGGCGACGATGTCCCTTTTACTGGTTTCATGTTGAAGGGTAGCCGATGAGATTTCCCAAAACAGCACGGTTCACACGGAATGCCCGATTTGTCTGACAGTGACATTTTAGTCACTAGCCCAGCATGTACCATTTTGAGTATTGCACGCTTCCCGACATGCCCCCGCCGCTCATGCCATATTGTTAAATTTGTCGACGCCAAGTTGGCCTCTTCAACACTTCCTACACTCACCATTTGGAACCGCATTCGGTATAATCCATTTGTTTGTTTTTCGCTTGTTGCGACTACTGCATTATTTCGCACAATTATAACTATTTTCTCTATGAATGTGAGCTCGAACCGTTTTTCCGTGCACACCCCTACAGAAAACAATTTTTTTCTGAGTTTGGGTACGTATAAAACATCTTCGATATACGATTCTCGGCACATACCATCGAGGAATTTCTTTATCGTCACTCTTCCCGTGTCCTCTATATAATACATACATTGGCAACCCTTATTCAAAACCATGCATAGATTTCTGATTGACGGATGTCACCAGATGGCAGCACTTTACGATCTGCCTTGTAAGAAATGCCCGGGCATTTTTGTCGCTTCTCATGTGGATTCGCCTATCCGAATCCCCCAGTATTAAGTAACTTACTATTTCTGCCACGCGGCAGCACTCTGCGTGTTTCCCTTACTGGGTTCCCCTACTCTAAACTTCTAGCTATAAGACTTCTATACAAACTCGCGCGCTGCCTAACGGAGCATCTTTTTCGCACGAAATTTGAAATGAAAAGAGTGATGTGTATTTTTAAATAAAAATTTATTAAACTAAGAGTTGTTTCAATTTATTCCGTGACACTGCTTTGCACGGCTCATCATCTCCGAGTGCGACTGTACTACCGCTTTTATCCGCACGATAGTCGGTCAACCACTGTTACGACCCGCTAGACTCTTCGGAGTGTCAGGATACATAAACACGGTCGACTTCTCTTTTCGAGTTAGGGCAATTAAGTCCTTTACTCAGGGACGGAAGCTTCGCCTAAATATTACTACAAGAGAACTTTGGAGGGGTTTTATACTAGGACGGTACCATCGTTTTCGACTTCGTCCAAGGGTCAGGTTCGGCTCTTACGAGAGATTATAGGAGGATATGTTCGACTCAGTCTTTCGTTAAAGCGTGTGTTGTTGATAACCCAAATAAACTCGACGATGTGAAGTTGAGATTCTTGGAGATTCGATAAAGAATAAGATGAGTATTCGTTACCCAGAATTGTATTTTTCAACACAATACCCTGACTCTAAGATCACTACTACGGTATACAAGTTTTGTTCCGATGAATTACAATTTTTGTACTTAGACTTGTCGTACTCTAAACTATCGTGAATCCTCCGTAGATTCTTATGGCACTATTAACAGAGCGATGTTGACTTTCGGTGGTGAACCGTTAGTAATTCAGAGTATAATTGTAACTGATGCTTGTTAGATAAACTGGCCTTTTTATATAAAAATCTCTGCATTGTTAATAAAAAAACAAAGAACTAGAGTGAACAGGAGAGGGAGCTCGATCCCTCCTAAGAGGCATAGCGGTGGGTTGGGCACGTGCCGTCTTCGATGGTGATGACTCAGTTCCCCGAAGGTTAAGTTTTGGTGACACGTGTTCATCTTAGCTTGGTAATAAGTGTTAAAAGATCTAGGCGTTGGGAGTGTGTCGCTCTGTAGTGGGGACACCGTGGGAATTTAGAACCATGGAAAAGTGTCGCATGCTTCTTCGTAATGTTTAAAGAAGGGGTTCCATATTGTGACTGCACATGCGTCTTAGAAGGAAGAAGGGAGGTCCATGTTTTAATTAGTTAGTTTCATGCTCTTCTTCTTAGATAAGGCTGCTGAGATTTCTTTATATCTCGACTGCGCATGCGTTTTACCGGAAAGAAGGAGGATCTATGTTTTAATTAGTCAGGTTCGTGCCCTTGGAACTGTTAAGGAATCCGATTGATGGGTAGTGTTGAACCTATGAGTTAAGTAAGCGGGGGCAAGGTTTTAAAAGGGGTAGCACGGAAGCATTAGGTTTAGTCGTGGTGGAGTGCTTCGTGAAGTGAAAAGTGCTTGGACTGTAACAAATGCTTATCTGCCGTGGAGAAATCAAATATCCTCCATTGGGAGATAGAACAGTAATCATTAACGACGCACATGCCTCGGCCATGGGAGGACATAAAGGAATTCGTAAAACATATGACAGAATTCGTCAACGATACTATTGGGAGCAAATGAAGGCCGACATACAACAAGCCATAGAACATTGTCTCAAATGCCAGTTAAAACGATTGGTGAGAATAAAAACTAAACAGCCGATGATAATTACGGATACACCAAATTCTGCATTCGATAAAATAGCTATGGATATTATAGGACCTATGCCCATAACAGCAAATGGAAACGAGTACATACTCACTATACAGGACTTGCTAACTAAGTATTCAGTTGCGGTAGCTCTGCCCAAGGCTACCTCAGCCAACATCGCCAATGGATTAATCAAACATTTCATTTGCACGTTTGATGCACCAAAAACAATCCTAACAGATGAAGGTGCAAATTTCCTAAGTAATCTAATGAAAAATGTAGCAAAGAAATTAAAAATAAAACAAATTCGTACCACCGCTTTCCATCCACAATCAAACGGGTCATTAGAAAGATCACACCATTCATTGCTGGAGTACTTGAAACATTACGTAACCCAAGACGAAGAATGGGACAATTGGTTAGAACTCGCAACTTTCTCGTATAACACAAGCACTCATGAGGGCACGCAACATACTCCATATGAACTAGTGTTTGGAAAATTAGATCGACAACTCTCATATGAGTCCGAACCACACGAAGAAGAATTAACATATAACGACTATTTAACAAACCTGACCACCAAATTACATCAAATACAAGAGATTGCAAGGGATAACCTCATCAAAGCAAAAGAGAGGTCAAAAAAATATTTCGATAAAAAAATAAACCCACAAGAATTCAACCTTGGAGATTACGGGTATCTCCAGACAGGAAAAAACGGGGATAACTAGTCGATCATTATACAGGCCCACACGAAATAATAGAAGTAAAAAGAGATGGAAATATAAAAATCAAAGTTGGACATGATACCCGAGTAGTACATCCAAATCGATTACGATTATGACACTTAGACCTAAGCGAAGCTAGTGATGAGGATTGGCTATTACATTCCTTTTCACTTTATATAGGGTCGACCAAGCACGGCATGGCAGGGGAACATCTATACGTTATTTACATAGATGGATTTGTCGGGAACGACGGAAAAATAATTCCCCAGGAACTTGCTGTCATATCCTTAACTAATACATATACATACTCTTCGAGAGTCGAAGCCCCATATTGGCATCATTGTTTGAACAAGGCAACTCAGGATAGCAACCGATGGCTAAGTAAGAGAACACACGGTTTACAATGGGAAATGGGAGATGTATCGTATTCTTGGGTATTCGAAAAATTACACCGCATAACGAGTACGGCAAAACGAATCTACACCTATGGAAAATCCCTCGCTGAATTCCTATCAGACATCGTGGAATGCGAGGTCATAAACATCGCCACAGAAGGATTACAGATGGCCCAAGCAAGGCCAGCAACCAACTTTTGCCTCCATCATGGGGTGGTACTAAAAAGAGAACACGCATGTGCCCTTAATAGTGCTCACAAGGTAAAAATCTTAATTTGGGTCGACTGGAAGATTCACGCAATAGACATCGAACTGAAACCTTCAAAGAAGGAATCACAATATGTGACCATAAGTGGCCGAATGCCCAGCTATGAAAATTTAAAAGACATAACTAGCAATGCAGCAGCTAAAGAAAAGGGGACTGCCAAGCGAGGTAAATTTTCACTAGCACTGCTAACCTTCCTCACTATGGGATTATTCCAAAGAGGAGATGCACTTATGGGTTACGACTGTGCATCAAACCAATTAAACACAACCACATTATCTTTGCTAAACGTCGAAGAATGCGACATTCCGTTAATTGAACCAGAAGTCAAAGATAGCAATGTGCAATTGCTGCAGTTGAACGCCTTTACTAACACTAAGATCATCCAATGCAAGGTATCCATCGAATGCACAATTTATCATTGTGGTATGCAGTCACACGTATCCGTTGTGGTATAAAGACAACCCGAATACATCAACGACATAGGACTGGACGCCTGTTCCAAATTACATCACACCGGTATACTAAGACTAACTCCATTCACTGTTCTTGTCGGAATTAAACAAAATACGACCACGTCACGCAGCTCAACACTAGCCGGAAGCTTGGCCACGGACGGCACCTGTCACGGAGCACAATATTTGGACCCTTATGGCACCTAGGACAACGTCATAGTCCAGGCGGTTATTCGGATAACTGTACAGAACTATTACGCAATAGTCACTCCCAATACCAACCTAATAAATATGCGATTCGGGCTTACATGCAAACTCGATGGCGGAAACTGTATTGACATAGAAGGAGGTTACACATATTGGGACCCAATACAAGTGGAAAATTGTCGTTTTGATCGTTACGACGTACTTTGCAATGGACCAGCTAAAAAAATAACCGATGATGAGTCCGAGACGGTATGCACGGTTGCCACAACACATACGACATTCGCCTTAACAAAAATGCGGCAGCAAATGGTGTGTGGGCATACCCTACACCAAACCGAACATACAAAATTACACATAATTGAAGGACACAAGGAAACACTGATAGCACAGGGAGCCATTTCCACTGAAAGTTTAGACATATTTGCGTACATAAATTCCAAATTCATCTACGTAGAAAAACACATACGGACACAAATGAACGTCTTATATCACAAGGTGCTGATGCAACATTGCAACCTGGAGAGGCAAATGTTGATGAATACTCTGACCTTGGCCACCCAGGTACCAGACGAATTTGCCTATCAACTAATGAAGGGACCAGGCCATATAGCCGTTATAGCAGGGGAAGTAGCGCATATTATTAAATGTATTCCCGTGGAAACCATGGGTCGACGTACGGAGGAATGCTATCAGGAAATACCCGTGTTCAGGGGAAATCAAACTGTTTTCCTGTCACCGCGTACACACATACTATTTCGAACTAAGAATCAAATAACATGCAACCACATGCTGCCGGTTATGTATCAGCTAGAAGATGCATGGTACAAATTCCTTCCCATGCCAGTTGAAGCACCAGCACCAGCAAAAATGAAGCCTCTAACAAAACCCACATGGAAATATGTTAATCCTGGGCAACTAGCTACAAGCGGGATTTATTCCCAAAACGATCTCGACAAACTAAGAGACCATATAATGTTCCCTTCCGAGAGACCAGCAATACTTAATACAATAGCCAGAACCATTACAGGGGAACCAACCCTCCGGCAAGGCATGTCAATCGAAAATTTATTCGACGAAAAAGCTCTGGACAAACTGACCGTAAGCACCTGAAAAAAATTATGGGGAGATTTTACTCGTATGACGTTCGGTACTGCAAGCGCAAGGATATTAGCGGTCATACTGATAATTAGAGGTATAAAAATCATCGCCGATACAATTATACACGGCTACGCCTTACACGACGTGTACGGATGGTCTATTCATCTTTTAGGAACCATATGGAGCTCCTTGAGTCACCTCTTACTGCACATAGGAAAAAGGCCCTCGATAGGCACAGCCTAAGACGTAAACATTCGAAATCCGGCGCAGGAAAATGAAGAGAAAACCGCGCCCCTTAGTCCAAACCACCAGTTAGAATCCATGACAAATGCGGGAGGAATACGCGACAATTTCTCGGTAGCATATACACTACCAACAAATTGAAAAAAGGAGATACTTTTTCGAGGAGGTGATAACCAAGAAGGGTCACACACTGGATCTTCCCAGAAAAAAATTTCACCAGTCGTCCGTCTCTAGAACAACGAGAACCATCGTACCCACTCGTTCGAAACAAAATAAAATAAATGTCATCACAAACATCGTCTCAGTCTGGACAACCGACCCCACGTGAGGGTTTCAAAAGGGAAAATATGGAGACCGCCCAACAATCAGGGGAACAAATATCAGTGAAGCGACCCGCAAGGACTGTTCCCACTTGTGAATCAGCAAACGCATGGGAAACAATTGAACCTGGTTTAACTACCATATTCAACGTCGCATTCAGTGACGGATACTTACTGACGCTACAGCAAGACCAAAGATCAAACCGCCTCAGGGAGCCTATCCGAATATCTATAACCCACACGGTATCAGTAGTTGTAGGTGGCTCAAACCTCCCGAGAGCAACTCCACCAGCGCAGAACGCACCAAGGACCGGGAAGCAACTACCAGCCGATTACTCACCATTGGACTGGAGCACGTCAGATTCCGACACCGAAGGGTTGAGCAGCTACTCATTATCAAGCATGAGTTCAACAATAACCTCAGAGAAGGAACCGATCAGGAGACAATCGGCTGCATCAAACTCTCCAACAACTACAACTCCGGGCAAGGTAGTGGGCGAACCATAAGCCCAAAGCCCACCATGGGTCCATACCATGCCGTATGAAACTACTGAGGAACCTCTGGATCTCTTGTCAGCAACAGCATACTATTATCTACCACCCCCGCCACCTGAGAGGAAGATCCAGGAGCAAGTCGCTGAGTTTCTCGAACATCTACAAAATTTCTACTGGACCATCCCGGAACCAACATTGACGGAAGTAGTATGGGGCACACTATGGCCACCTCCACTCTTATCCCCACTCCTTTCCCCCACTCCTCGGCCGCCGAATGTGGAACGGTCGGTCGTGGGCGCGGGGGGATGAGTTGCGGGGGGAGGAGAGGGGGGATAGAGTGTGTCGCCATAGTACGCTTTTTTACCCCCACTCCACGGTCGCCGAGTGTCCTTGGCTCGGTGGGCCGTGGGAGCGGGGAGGGGAGGGGGATGGATCGTGTCGGTGTAGTGGAGCGCTTGTTCTTTTTTAATTTTTAGTTTTTGGTGTTTTATTAGAGGGGGAGGGAGTGTCGGTACAGTGGAGCGCTTGTTCTTTTTTAATTTTTGGCGTTTTATAAGTAGGGGAGGGAATGAGATTATATTATAGCGGCCAGTCAACATCTTTAATATGAGTAAAGAGGATCGCGGTACTCTCTGAAGGAGAGGGGGTGGAGCGTGTCGCCATATTACGCGTTTCTTTAAGTTTAAAATCTGCAATTAAACCTAGCACTTACCAGTTACCATGCTACCCTCCTTTTATAG
>JAPYZU010002536.1:0-29024 GCA_030523005.1 Tryphoninae sp. B BG-2022a | reverse complement strand
ATAAATATTTTTAAACCATTTAACTTTTGCCTGAAACACTTTTCTGTAAAACTTATATTTTCCGAGATATTTCGGTGTCCCTTTTTACTACACCCTGTATATATATATATATATATATATATATATATATATATATATACATATATAGATATATAGATATATATATATAGACTTATATGGAACATAGACAGTTAAAAGAAACAGTAGGACGGAACGGAAAGCGATACGTCGTACGTTGGCCCGTGATAGGTACATGTATAATACTACGCGTTACGTATATTACGCATCGCTTGGTTGAAATTGCACTAGAGCCGACCGGGCGTGTGAAACGAGCTTTATACGCGGCACTAAGGCCAACGCCGTTTTCTCGCTGCCTGTCTGCCGTCGCTGAACGCTCCGAGGTCTCTCAGCGCCCGTTTACGAGCAAGTTTCCATTTATGGTACATGCGGCTGGTACAAACCGTCTAGAAAGTCCTTTTCGCTCGCTTACACACCTCTGATATCCGATATCAACTATAGATATACGATACGTGCCCTCGGATTAAATATACACTTTGCCCCAGATTTTTTTTTGTTTAGCTCGTTCCCCACAAGACGTTTCGCCTCGTACCTCGTCATTAAGATCGATCGAAAATTGATCGAAAAAAAAAAAAATAAGCAATGGAAACATATAAAGAAATAATTATCATAAAAATTGCGAGGATTTCTTAATGGCTGATTAATTTCTCGCAGACGCCGAAGAAATTCCACGTTATTCAATTACTGGCAGGGGAGTTGAGAAGCGAGATTTTTATTGAGCTATTACGGTAATAGGACGCGTTTGATACATGGAGATGCGAATCTAGGAACTATCGTATCGTATCTTCTCTTTCTCTTTGTTCTTTATTTATTTCGTTCCGCACGAGATGGCTTGCCTTGTATCTCACCATTAAAATGGATCAAAAATTTATTTAACAAAAAGTAAGCAATGAGAACACATAAACAAATAATTTTCATCGAGCTTGCCAGGATTCCTTAATTACTGATTAATTTCTCGCGGATGTCGAAGAAATTTCACGTTATTCAATTACTGGTAGGGGACTTGAGGAGCGAGATTTTTATTGACGTATTGCGGTAATAGAACGTGTATAATACATGGAGATGCGAATCTAGAAACTATCGTATCGTAGCTTCTCTTTTTCTCCCTCTCTGCCTCTCTCTCTCTCTCTCTCTCTCTCTCTCTCTCTCTTTCTCACACACACACAGACGCACACACCTCACTCTTCTCATAGTCTATTCACCCTGTACACTCTTGGCAACTCTCGCGTGGGGCGGTCGCGGCTATAGGTCATGTCAGGTCAAGTGATCTTACCACTTGAAACCGTTATCTGAAATACCACAACGTGCCAACCAAAGAGCGCGGTTAAGTGCGCATCAAACCTTTCATTCCTTCCAGTTACCAATTAAAAAATTAATAATTTTATTTATCTATACATTTGGTATTTTTATTCGAACGCAATATTAAAATAAAAAATTTAAATATCTTTCAAGAAAAACAACGTTATCATCTCTTCCTCTCATCATATACTCGTTCATACCTTTGTCTCGTTCCTTTTTCAGTCTCTCCCGAGTTTTTCTTCCGGGAAAAGTAATTTCCTGCCGGAAATCCAAACGATTATACCCACGAGTGGAATAACATCGAGGGATCGACGACCTTCTGTTCGGCCGTTGGTTGTGCGGATCTCTTCACCAGTTTGCCAACAAGAGCCACGGACTTTCGGGAGAATCTACACTCCAGTCCGATGAACGGAGGTAGTAACGTATAGTAATATACCATTGGAATGTACTCTAAGGGTTGTAGGGATTTTAGGACGCTCGATGGGAAGGGAGAAAAGGGAGAGAGAGAAAAAGAGAGAGACCCATCCACGGTTTCACCTCGCATCACACACAGACACATTCGCCTATACCTTTCCAAGGTTGATCCACTGCTACGAGTACCGAGCCATGGAATTATTTATGATGCGACGAACCATAGCGATTGAACGTAAAATACAGCGAGCCGATGAACAATTTAAAAAAAACAACGGTTTTATATACAAGAGACAAATTGAAAACGCGGGTGAATTAAAAAGTTGAACAATAACAAACAATTGCGAAAATCGATGAATATTTTCGAGGAATAAAACGCATCCACGCATCACAGTGAACTGAATTTGTTTCCCCCATGAAGGGGTAAAAGGGTGAAAAGTATTACGAGGATGAAAAATGTGTTTTATTTTTTTATGGAAATAAAAAAATGTCTATGTTCACGATGCATAATATTTAATATCGATACTACGTGTGGAGGGTGAACGAGATTCGTGCAATTTGCATTAACGATAGAGAACTAACGTTGGATTTTTGTTAGTACGTTGGATAATTAGCACACACTCCGCGCACTATCGAGAAAATCGTGATGCTCGAAACAATATCTACATATAGACTCGAACGACCCGATAAGCCCGCGATTGTATTACGTTAATGCCTACACTCGAACGATTCTCGATGTCCCATCAAAACTCGACGAAGCTACTATAATTTATACCGTTCCATTCTCCCTGCCTCTATCTCGATCACGTGGCTTGGTACACGCGTATAGGAAAATTGAAAATGAGGGTTTTGATGCGACGTTTTGTACACTCACCATAGGTATTAATGTATACCCGGGACACCGGTACTTTATGGGATAGATACGGTATAAAGAGACAGTTTTGTGGAGGGTTGCACGAAGAGGAAACTACCAGTAGCGATGAACTGTGGGAAATTCAACGCATGTGAATGTGTCGTTTATAACGATCAGAAACAACGGTGTATATGATCGTTATAAATGGCACATACGTGATACGCAGAGGCGGGTGTATAAATGGAGAATAGTGATAGAAAACACTAATCGAAAGATCGAGACAGGATGGATAAAGAAAGGAAAATTTCGTTTCCATTTTGCAATGTGGCGGGTCTTGTGTTAACTGAGTTCAAGGTTCGTTAAATGAAAATTCAAGATTAAGTAATAATCAAAGTAAAATAAATATCAAATACAGCAAATGGGAATAATTATTTTCTTATATATAAAAATGGAAGAATGTTCGTTTATTTGTTTGTTTGTTTCTTTGTCACGAGTAAGCTCCTATACCATTCATCCGATTGTGATGAAAATTTGGTGAATTGTAGTCCTCACTCCCGAGAAGTTTGCTGCGTTAATAGAATAATTGTATTTGCGAAAATAAACGCGTGCGAGGCAAAAGTAAATTAACATTTATGTATATCTATATACGGAGATTATTTGACAGCTGTCAAAGTATGCTACCAAAATGACAAGCGAAATAAAAGACACTAATTTGTTTTAACGACTCGATCGACTTGATATTATATATTAGTTGCATAATTCATTTGACAGCGAATGTCAAATTAATCGTGACTCTAAATCGGGAAACGATTGAAAGATCTACACCTCGATCAAAAAGAAAACATACAATATGAGTTTCAGAAACGAGCGAGCACCGAGAAGTAAGACTGAAAACCATTAGAGTATGTACGATGAAGTAACAGCAACAACAGACGAATTGATTCACAAAGTTTTTGAAAATATTGTACATAACTGCAAAAAAACATAAGTGGTTAAGGGAACGTGCTATATTAGCACCAAAAACACCAATGTCAGTTATATAAATTTCACGATTCAAAAGAAAATGTCATGAGAAGCTAAAACATACAAGTCGATTGCTGCTTTTATTAATCAAGAACAAGTTGTCAATTATCCAACTGAATTTGTGAATTCGTTTCATTTACCAGGCATAGTGCCGCAAGTTATGACATTGAAAATGGGCGTGGCTATCATACTTTTACGAAACATCAATCCACCTCGACTTTGCAACGGTACTGGGCTTCCAGGGAAAAATATGATGAACAATATCAGCGAAACTACAATTTTGAATAGAAAATTTGAAGGAAAAGACTATGTACTGTTGTCACGTATTCCAATGATACCAAAATATATACCATTCGATTTCAAACGTCCATCAACGAGCACGAGGACAATCGCTAAAAATATATATAGTATAGATTATGTTTGGAAAGTTCATGCTTCACACATGGAGAGAAAAACAAAAAATATTGCAACGAATGCTGGGTAGCGCTGGTAATAAATACAAATAAAGAACCCTGAAATAAAACTAATTAGGTATTTTGACTTGGAAGAAGCTGGAGGGTGCTGATCTAGGGAAAATGCGAAATCATGGAATGATTATCGATAAAGACAGGTTCTAAGATATAAAAGTGTAACGGAAAGGCTATAAGCTTTACCGTTCTACAAATTTACAAGGGTTTGCATTCTCGATGCAATTTCTATCGTCGACGAGCTGGCTGGAACGTGAGGCGAAAATATCTTCATGCTCGTCATCGTTGAGATTGCCGAGAAGAAGGATAGAAGGAAAGAGAAGAGGAGGGACTGGAAGGGCCAAAACGTTCACTTTGCGAGTAATCGATTATACGCGATGAGAGCACCAGGTAGTAACGTTGAAGATAGAGTCGAGGCTTTACCTATCCCTATACACGATACTTATATCGATAGCATACAGGGCATGTCAGAGCGAGACGGTTGTTTCTACTCGGTACGTATCGTACACGTAAATATTCGATACTCCTATTTTCTTGATGAGACGAAGTTGGCTCATTCGGATAGTCGATTACCACGTTATCTCGAGCTCGTAACATATTTATATACCTATTTAACCAATAGCCATCTCCAGTATCGTGGTAAAATTTACTTTCAATTACGAGGAGTAAAATGAGTTTGAGAAAGAACTTGGCAGGGTTGACCACGGACTAAGGATAGTTAACGCTAAACCTACCGAGAATTTGAAAAACTCTCGTGTCGTATCGTGAAAACCAGCCAAATGAAAAAATCATTGGGAGGTTTAGTTTTAA
Source organism: Tryphoninae sp. B BG-2022a (assembly GCA_030523005.1). NCBI lineage: Eukaryota > Metazoa > Arthropoda > Insecta > Hymenoptera > Ichneumonidae > Tryphoninae sp. B BG-2022a. The sequence goes on along the minus strand of JAPYZU010002536.1, from coordinate 24,083 downwards.
GCTGGTTTTAAAATATGTAAAGATGTGGTCAAGCTGAACGATTCAGCTTCTACCATGTTTATCAATGTCAAAATAAAGTGAACGATTCAATCGAATACAAACAACAAGTCTTAACTATTGAGCATATAATTCTAAACGTTTAAATTTACAAAACCTCATATTATTAATTATTTTTCCAACTTTGCACTTTAATACTTGCCAGTCTGGAGAGAATTTAACCCAAGCTTAGTTTTAGAATTGACACTAGGGTAGCTTCTACTCAAATGTTGCACGATAAGCCGAGTTTCAACTTATATAATAGTGACAACCCTGTCAGGAAGACTCATGTTCCTAAACCAAGTACGAATCATACAGATGTATATCGATGAACGAGCAATATTACGGCAATTACGCAAACTTCTATTGACAAATTTATATTTCACTAGAGACGAAGAGGATTGCAAGTAGAGACTGGTATTGGAATACGATGGGAGAAGATGTTCGTATTACAAGAGGTGATCGTCCTCGGATCTTCTTCGGTAGAGAAGCTCGATGAGACATAGGAAAACTTGGACGATCGGTTTAGCGTCTAGACTTAGTTGCTTCTACAAGACTCCTAAGCTCGTTGGGTAATGAATACCCCGGCGCTCTTAGTCGCCAATCATACCGTCACTAATTATCGTAATTGTCGAAACGTACAGCTAGAGTTTCGCGAGAAACTGTTCGAGCCAACTAAATCAGTGGTTCCCAACCCGTAGATGTCCACGGACCACTCAGCGTGATAATAAATTACCACGAACCACCCACCACAGATTACATTATTAATACATGTTATGAGTTGTAACGAAATCGAAAGATGATTAAATTCAACAACCTAGCCATGAAGTGTTCCCCTGTTATATTGTTGAAAACTCGCTTTCTACATGATACAAAAATGATTATGATTGTGTTAGTTATGGTATGTTCTAATAATTTTATTATGCTAAACATAACTCAATAAATATCTGATATTCATCAGAACGAATGTATTTAGTTAATCTTGTTCAACGAAAATCGTAATTTTGATTTAATCAAGGGGAAATATTACTTTTTTATAAGTAGTCACCAGATTCTCCCGCGGACCACCCCCGTGGCTTTCATGAACCACCTTCGGTCCGCGAACCACCGGTTGGGAAACACTGAACTAAATATATACCTACCTCGAGCCAAAACTAACGCGGTTAAGTCAGAACGCGATCCGAGACCCGTGACGAATTTATTTTCCTTCTATAATGAATTGAAACTCAGAGGAAAAATCATTTTTTTATTCCTCACACATAACGTTAAATGTGATCGATTCGATTGAAAAAATAACAATCACTTTTTGTAATGGGAAGATCCTGTTGAATTTCTTTTTCAAATTATAGTTTCAATAGTTCATTATATAATGTAAAATTATGTAATTGAAACCGAGATGATATACATGTACGAAGAACTAGTTTATTTCTTGTGCGGATGATTAAATATGCTAACTGGTGGAGACGATTATCCGAACAGGAAAGCCTTGGCCCGACTTATTAGTTACATCGCAACGAGGACACAGGACGTGTTATTATTGTGTAAGCACGATTGTCAATCGCTCTGTCACGCCTGGAACGATCATAGATTTATGATAATTATAGATGATCATATCGCATGGTTCATTTCACACGAGTAGATTATTTTGGATCCCAAGCCAAAAGGGTTAATTATTGAACTATCGAAAACGCTGCCGTCGCGGTTACCTTATTCACTCTGTCTTTCTCTCTTTTGCCAAACTCAGGTTGAAACTATTGCCCAAGCTTCCCAATTCTCTGATAAACTATATATATATATATATATATATATATATATATATATACATGTGGTACGTGCAGCGAGGAAAATTAATATGCAACGAAGCCCGGTAACTAGTACCACAACCGGAAGCTTTCCACTCCCGACAGAGGGTTTCACGAACCACTTGGCACTTTGGTGGCATAAATTTGCGTGCCATATCGTACATGAGCACGAATTCGACGATAGTCGGCAGTATTCGATATAGATATACAATTGCAACCGTGGATATTAGAAACGTTTATCAACCTATCTCTAGGTTCAATTTCAAAGGGATTGCCGTTATTAATTTCACGAAAACAATCAAACTATTTTCATCGTTCATATATAAATATAGACAAATACTTAGATGAAAAAGTAACCGACGATAATGAGCAACTGGCTTCAATCATGAACGAAGTTGAGCAGCATGAAATGTTCTTGATAAGTAAGACCAGAGGAAAAAGTGTCAATTTCCATAATCAAAGGGCAGAAGAACCATTACAAAATGTGTTGCTTGGAATAGTTTACAAATTTCACCAGTCGTGTTACCTTGAATTTGCATGAACGTTTATACGAATAGTTTCAGAAGTCTCGTAATGAAAAATCACGAATAAAACAGTCGGCCTGAATTCTTTAATATTTTTTATAAAAACTGTGCCTTCTCGCAATCAGTGTACTAATGTATTAAAAAACTTAAACTTATTTTAATCGTCTTGCGGGATCTTTTTCAAAAGTTATTCCAAAATTTGTTTGAACCGATTTTTTGTACCTTTCTGATATAATCGTTTTTTCTGACCTCTTTAATTAACTTGTACTTCGTATACTCTCAGACACTTTACTAAAATCAATTGAGAATTTTATATGCTTTAATTGACACGGAAAGGAACTGTATCGCATCGCCAATATCGCGTATTGATAAAAATAAACCTTTTGACAAGTGTTTGTAGATTGCGTACAACTTTCCGTTATGTTAGTCTGGTGGTTTGTTTATCTTGCAATATCATGCTTGCTCGCTCTCCACGATTGGTCATTTACCAGCTTCGGCAGCCTCGCTTAAATGTTCATGCTTTTGGCCACATTTTTGAGATCCGAGTTCACACTCCTTTTGTCACCAACTACTAGAAGTCTTTGTGTCAACTAGGAGTTGACACCCTTTTGTCACCAACTACTAGGAGTCTTTGAGTCAACTGGGAATTGACACTCCTAATCCCCCAACTGCCGATATTTCTAGAGGTAACGATGAGGCCATTCCTTCATAGCCTGATGATTCCTCGTAGGAACAATTAAACTCCGGAAAACCGGCTGTTCCTGACACGGGATGTCTACAGTTTCCTCATGCCCTAGGCGAATGCGGTATATTCTCGAAAGTCATCCACAGACACGTCCGAAAACTTGACTTATGTCAGCCCAATTCGGAACGAATAAAACTAGCCTAAAGGGAAAAATGGATGGTTTCTAGAAATCTTAAAATGTACACGCTGGTAACGAGGGATAAATAAAAAAAATAATATTCACAAAGTATAAATTTGGAAAGAAACCCAACTGTTTTAAATCGTAAACGAAACATTCCTCCGTGATCATAAAAAATTACAATTTTTTAGGATTCTTATAAACATCGTATAAATCTAGGGAAATTTAGGTTCGTCTTTAATACCATTTTACACCACTCGAAAGATTCTCAGTAGAATCTGAGGTATCCGATATTGGGGGTGTGTCGGATGTTCGATAACATAGGCGTATGATGTGATCAATAATATGGTCATCCGGGATGTTCAGGAATAGTTACACGTGGGGTGGTCAATAATAGGGATATACCTAGGTAGTCGATAATAGGGACACGTGAAATGGGCTATCGTATACGACAATATGGGAGGTATACTGTTACGACCGAGTCAGGAACGGTTAAGTCATATACCTGGTGCTCCATTTTGGTTGTACCAGTCAAATCATACGCTGTGTGTATATGAGACATTCCATGCGAAATCGAACACCATTTACATTTTAGGTATCCGATTTTTTGAATTTTTTCTTGCATGATTTTTTTCAATTTTTGTTATCAAGCTATTCAAGAGATATAAATTGTTTAAAAATTACGTTTTTTTGAAAAATTCTTTTTTTTATATATAATCATAACTCCGTGAATAATTGATGAAGTTGCACCTTATCTTTTACAACATTTCCGTTCTTAAACGTACTTTTCATCAAAAATATTGGAGATTTTTTATTACTATCAGATTTTCAAATTTCGAAATGATTCATTATTTTTAACAATACATGAACCGTTCCATTCTTTTCAAATTTTTTCGTACAAAAACTGTTGGTAATTTAACATATATTAAACCTAGTCTGATAATAAATAAACTATGGGATCTATGTATTTGCAATTTGCAATTTTCATGTTTTTATTATCCGTGTTGAAAATTATCTAAAAACATACTTTTGCACTCACGAGCTACTGTCATTAATTACCCTAGTGTCACCTAGTGATTACTAGTTATTTTACAGCACGATTAAAAAAAAAATGTATCTAATACAAGCCTACCTATTTGTGATGCTCGGTAATTTTATTTTTGGCAATGCCCCATATATACAACAATTTAAATTATACCAAAATGGCTCGAATAATACGGAACAAGACAAAAACAAGTAAGAAGTGGGAAGAGCGAAGAGCTGCATGCCAGGATATACGTACGAAGCGCCTAAGCCTACAAATCCCTATTAATGCTGCAATATGCAAAATTGAATATTCAGTACTCACATTATTAATAGAACAAATTAAACTATTCCTTTGACCGATGATTCGGACGGGTAATTGGCAAATCAATTAATTTATTAAATATCAATCAGCATAACGAACGGAGCGTTACGCAAAGGGCATCACACGTTCCGGGACAATAAATTAATCTCTTTAAATTAGCATCGCTACAAAAAATCTCGATAAACATCAACGTTTTTCGATCGAATCGACCAGCATCGATCTCTTGTAACACCAAAGCTTAATCAATCGTCTTATTGTCAGTCCGCTGATATCCATTTCCTACAGCGATGCCTTTAATACAGCAACAAGGAATCGATATATCTATGTGCCTTTATCATTTCTACACAAAGCCCTATAGTTTGCACAAGCGCAATACGCAAACAGTGCAACTGCGACGTTGTTTATGTCTTATCGTTATCGCATTGCGACCACTTCTTATCTTCGTGTCATCGATTGACCGAGACCTCTCGAAGCTTGGTTATACATTCTAGAGCGGAACGGTATAGCGGTGGACAGAGAAAAATATCAGAGCACTCTTTTATTCTCACGTTCTGTTACCAACGTCGCAAATATTTCTCGAGCTGAGCTGTTCGAGGAAATATAACCGGCCAAATAAACTGTAACTTTGTTCATGGTAGAGACCACTTTGGAACATCTGAACAAAGACTGGCACAGTTTGTATGAATTTGAACATTGTAAGTCTCCTTTCGTCATATTTTAATACTTTCCGTTATTCGAATTAAATTGGATACTTGACATATTGATAAATATGGCAATAAACTTAATTGACGATAATAATCATCGATTATACTGCTTTATTTGTTTATATATAGGGTGTTAAGCAACTATGTGAATACATCTAGGTAGTTGCCTCAGTACAAGACAAACAATTTTTTTTTCTTTCAAGATGTCCGGTTATGAACATTGACATCCAGATGGGTGGCCAAGCCCCTGTATATATATAGAAATATATTATACAATTTATTCAATTAATTAATATATTTAATTATTAAATTGCATTTGAATAATCTAATAATTAAATAAAGAAAGAAACATTGTAAATACGTATTGTAATAAGTAGAGGACACTTTCAAATCGAGTATTTTCGGACCTATACTTAAGGGTCTCTATCGTTACGCTGTAATTAAACTTATAAGGGTTTGAAATCTTCACCGCAATCCGAAAAATATACTAACGAGCGTTGAAGAAAGTATAAAATTTACATGTGCGTATTTTTCTCAGAAAAGAGAGATATTTACTACTTTGTCAAGAGTTTCTAGTAATTTATGGCCGCAGTCCTTTTTTCCAAGTGTGCACGGAATACTGTCGATACTGTTCTCCGTCGGATTCTCACTCTTTTTTACAACGTACGTCATAAGGACATTTAACGCATCTGTTATTTTTGAGATATTTCTAAATTTCTTTGTTTGTTAAGCAATCCCCTCCTTCGAGAAAATTGTATCCCTTCCACAATAAGCAAGCCGCCTGAGCTTTGTTAAAGGAACATCTCGTCACTTCTAAAACAGTCTTCGAGAAGAAGGGACATCTCGAATCTTTGAACTACTATTATTACATTTTCAATTACTTGGATAATATAAGTAATGTTTCATTTTTAAATAAAACATAGTGAAAGAAGTCAAACTACTACTCTGCTACTCATTAAATTACCCCTAATACAACCGAATGTATTAACGAAGCTAAATCATTGATGAACTCAATCGAACTACAAGGATTTACGACCCTTGTCCGTAAATCATTACCGCCGTCGATGCTGAATGCAACAAACATGTCCTTTTAATCCTGAGCACTCGGTGCACCTTTTGCTCATCCCTTAAAAATAGAAAATGAAAGTAACCACTCGAGTACAAAGGGTTAATAATTTATTTAAAACGCTAAAGGTCATCGGTGTTTTGCGACTTTTCGATTTAGCTAATGATATCCAATGCAACCTGAACGAAATCTAGATTGAAAGTATAGTGTTGGTGGACAACTTAATACTTAACGGGGGAGGTCTAGTTGAAATCTTTAAAAATTCGTTTTTTTTCATTTTCTAAAAGTACAATATCTTACGAGTATTTTCCGACTAATTGCATTTAAATCGGACCATCATTCGCCGAAATAGATAACTTTGAAGGAAGTCGTGTTAGAGCCATACAAAGTAAGTAGGTAAAACTTTACTCGTTTTTCTCGAAACCGTGTTTTCAAAGTCGGTGAACACTGTAACTCGAGAACGGCTTTACCGATCGGGTTGAAATTTATATCACTTCTATATATAGTTGTCCTCCGGATGAACGAAGGATTTTTTTTGTGGACTATTCTCTTATTTTTTATAGTCAAAAATGTAAGTGAAATTTTGGTCGAAACCACATTTTTGACTTTCCACATCCGCCATTTTGTGAAAAATGGAAATTTTTCAAAACCCTTCGTTCAACCGGAGCATTATATCATTAACTAAAGATCCCCCCGTTTTGTTGGTTTCAGATAATCCGTTGCAGCGCGGGGGTGATCACCGCAAGATCCGTTTTTTGCAGCGTCTTCGGCCGTTGATTTATAACAGCTTATTGTTAAATATATTTTTTTCAAAAAATTATAATATTTACACTAAATTTATATATTTTATACGAAAGAACTTTTGTTATCAATTATTTTATCGTTTGGCCAAAAAAGAATCGAAAAAAGGCGTTCTTTTATCTTTCCAACTGGACCTCACTCCTTACCTCATTCATTATTAATTTGACATTCGTTTATTTAATAAATAAAATGTATTCAATTATTTATTCAACAATATAGCAATACCATAATCACAATCATACCGTAAACTCTCGCCGAAAAAAATGCAGACTCACAAACGCATGATCGAGTTTCGTAGCTCCAATGTACAATCGTTATCAAGGATCGCTCATGGTGTTTTCAATCATCATAGACACGTTTATACCTTGATAGTTGATCCTCCCTACGCAAGAGCCTATCCGATGAACCCGAGCGTTACCGGTGATTTATCGATCAATCACCAAATTGGCAGATAGGCGATGGATCGGCTCGCTCACCACGGTGCGATAGCTGACGAATTGTTGGCCCTCTCTGGCTCGCCATCCTCTCTATTTTATGCTGCGTGTACCATGGAGCTGAGATTCTACTCTCTGCTGTGTATTCAGCTAGTACAACCATCGTGTACTGCAAACACCCTGGTTGCGCCAATTTATCAGTATAATCGCTGAGAATAATAATCCCCCGGGGTAAGACAAAGGGTGAGTAAGGTAGACAAGAGCAAAGTGAAACCTCGAGGGAAGAACACAAAATTGCATCGTGTCGAGAGTCGATGCTACTTGATTGAAAATATAAGTTTTTCCCTGATCAACATTGTAATCGATCAATAAAATACACCAGACATTCATTAAATTCAAGCAATTTAATTTTCGAATTTTCATTATATTCGAGAGGTGTTGCATCCAGTCTCGTTATCCTCTGGTTCGGGTATACAAGAGGTGTATTCGATACAGGAGAGGGTCCCGACGAGTGAATTCGCCGGGGTGGAAAGAGCAGGGTGGGGATGAAGACGCACATATGCCGTCAGGAGTTAGCTCGCAGAGCAAGCAACCAGGTGTTGCTGCAGGAGTGGAGGGGAAAACCGACGAGACCACCAAAGGGCGAGGTATTGGAAACTGCACGGGCTCTTCGTCCCTCCTAGCCCTACAAGCACCCACGCGACACGCGATACGCTGAACAGCTGTTATTCGCGACGAACCCATCGATGAGCGGTCTTACTACTACTATAGCTACATAATATATATACAGGGTGAATCACGTAAAGTGTCGCACGGCGAATTCTGAGGTAGATGAGGCCATTACAAACAAACGTTGCAAATATACATTAATTTTGCCCAAGGTGCCAATAAGCGTTGAAACTGTCCACCTCCACCCCCACTCTAGCCATAGATATAGCATAGATTAGGGCGATAGTCAATTAGATTGCTTGTATTTTTCCACAGTCATTTTTTTTCTCGGACATTGACTGCTCTGAATTTAGGCGGGGAATGACTGACTTCAACGCTTGTCGGCATGTTGGGCAAAATTCAGAGCAGCCATACCGTAGAAAAAAAATGACTGCGGAAACATACAAGCAATCTAATTGACTGCTCTGAATTTTGCAAACTCAAATGTAACGCCCTAATCTATGCCATATCTACGGCTAGAGTGGGGGGTGGGCGGTTTCAACCCTTCTCGACGCGTTCTGATTTTAGTGATTTAAAAAATGTATATCTCGTAAATTATTAACAATATCCCTAATATTTATTTACAACTTTTGTTTGTAATGGCCCCATCTACCTCAGAATTCGCTGTGCGACACTTTATGTGATTCACCCTGTATATATTATTTCACCACTGTTCAAGCGTCGATCAGCAAGATCAAGATGTGCAGCCGGATGCAAAGGAAATTACTCGGGCCCTGATGGTTGTTTTTTCCTGAGTGAATCTTTACAGATTCTTCTGCGCCAATCTATTTTATGTTTACCATTGGCTTCACGCGATAATCTTAAAAACAATATCCGTTGCATTTATCGCTAAACATGCTAAATTGAATAATTCTATTGTTACAGTAGTTCTATCGTGTTATAATTATTTTTCAATGTAATAAATTGAATAAATTATGAAACAAATTATTCAGAATCACCAAAAAAAATTAGAGTATTTATATATTTTGTAAAAAGAACAATAACTCGAGGCCTGCTATGTTGGTTCTCCCTGAGTGAAATATACAGACTCTTCTATCGTTACTACATTTTATATTCTGTGGACAATCATAAGATCAATGTGATTTTCATTTGTCACTGAACATGTGCTATGCCTGACTCGTTCTACTTTCAAAACTTTTCTACCGTAATAATTTATCGCGTGACATTTTTCTTTTTCTAGTCTCAGTTTTTAAGGTATAATCTACTTGATAAATGTATATGTTGTCACGCCGATTGGAAGTGGGGGCGTATGAGGGTGATCGCAGGAGCTTGAAGATATCTCAGAGAGAGGATTTCGCCGACTCAACGGTCTCTTATTTATTACCACTGGCTATTTCTCTCCTCTATACATCCATCGATATTATTTCGACATATTTAGTCGAACCTAACCAAGTGTACACAAAAAGAAAAAGAATTAGATTTCATTCCAAATCTCCATCCACTCTTTATAAAAATAGAAACATTTTAGTATCCCTAAATTGTTAAACGGAAACAGATGTATGTGTGCGTGTGTAGGATACGAAAGACAAAGTGAAAGACGAGAACTTACCTTCTGTGCTTTGCAGGCGGCAGCGAGTGGAAGAACATCGTGGGGATGAGCAGCATGTCTGTCTCGAAGACAGTTGGAACAGGCGGCAATCTTACACAGAGCACAATAGAGACTCACGGCCTCGCCATTGTGATCCGTGCATATCGGAGTGCCGTCCGGGCCAAGACCGCGGGGACCCTTCGAGCTATTTGATTGCCAACTGCCACGCGGAGGGCCCAGGTTGTGAGCCGCCAAAGGACCTCTCATTGGATGACAGGACTCCCTGCAGGCGTCGCAGTAGAGAACCTGAAAATATTTTTGATGTCAGATTATTATATTCCTTATCGCAGCGGGTTCCTTCTCAAACTCGCACCTTTGTCCTTTTACACGCCTGAAATTAGTCTTGGAATCCAAAATATTAATAACAAACGACCCAATAGAATGTTTTATTTAAATCTCATTGACGAAAATTTGTGGAAAAAAGATAAAGAAGAAAATCCACACAATAATTAGATGCTTATCAAAATACAAATCTAAATTCTTATCAAAAAACTACTCTAAATATTCAACGCTACGTACCGATCGTACGTATCGAGCTGGATCCCAAAATAATAAGAGCGTCGAACGAAAAGAGAGAATAGAGAATCTACGACGAGACAAATTGTGTTATCTACTATCGGAAATGTCTAGGCGGGAAGGGAGATAATTGAAAACGACGAGACAGCCAGAGTGCGAGAGTAGGACGATTGAGATGGTATAAAATTGCCACCACGCGCGCCCCCGGTTGACGAATCAATTATCGCCCCATTCGATTTGTCTCATCGTGTTCCCTATATTCACCGTTTATCGTAATTCCCCTTTTATTTTCATTGCAATTTAGCTTTATCGCTAATGGTTGAGAATAAAAATTAAAAAAATAAAAAAAGCCCAACTGTCGTGGCTCTCTGACCGATGATGCTTGTCCTTCGAAGACCAAAGGAGGAAGAGTCCTTTTTAACCAAAGCCCACTCGTGAACATTTAAATCGAACGGCAATTTAATTAGCTGGCTTGGCTTCGAGGCGAGATCGCACGAGAGAAAACCACTCGCTATATCTTGAAACAGGTTTGCACCGAGGGCGAGAACCCTTCCCTCTCTTCCTACTCCTCGTTCTCGCTGACGTCGACGTTACATACCTACCCGGTATATAGCTTTGGCTCCGCGAACTCGCTAATTGAATGAGCTGATTAGGGAATTGCGCGCGGCAAGCTATATATATATATATATGCATATATATATAGGAAGACTTTGGTACGAATCTCTGCGGAGAGTGACCGGCGATGTGGCTTAATTCGGAGAATTTCCGAAGCCTGGCGGAAATAGCAAGTGTAGCAAAGAGGAGAGGGCATAAATAGGAGCATAGTACGAAGGGAAGATACGGTATGGGTAACGATAAGGGTGTTTTCCGAGCAGCGCGCATTTCGGGCAACGTCAGCCCCCGGTAATTCTATGACGGATTTTCACCCTGTGAGCAATGTACAAGTTTCGACCAAAAGGGAGACCGAAACTGACACAACGTTGGTGAATGACCAACTGGTTATATGTGAAATGTGGAAGGACATTCGACCGACCATGGATTGATCATTACAGCGTTTATTCGGATTTTATTCGACCAGACTTTTTCGGATTTTATGAAGGGGTTGGTCACTCGCAGATTCGGTGGGACAACGATTTCCAAAAGGAAACGATTCCTTGCGATTTCCAGTGTGATTCCTGTGATTTCTGAATTAATAAGATAACTTGCGGTTTCACGTGATTTCTGCTGATTCCAATGATTTCCAAAGATTATCGAATTTCAGAAATCAGTGAGTTTTTGACTGTCGATAGAGAAACTTTGATAAATGCTTGTTCGTTTGAAGAGGGAATGAGTGATGCACAGCGATTCCTGAAATCATACGATTTCTTTATGATTCTCAATGATTTCCTATACGTTTGGAGAAATCAAGAGAAAATCAGGAATAATCATTCGACTTGAACGATTTCCTGCTATTTCCAGCGATGTTTAGTGATTCCTAGCCTGATTTCAGATGAAATGGTTCACGGATTTCTCGAGTGACCAACCCCTTGGATTTTATTTATCGATGGAGGTTTTAATAATTCTTGCCGAGTCACGAATATTTGCGTCCGATGCGACGAAAAGTCATCTGAAAAATATATAAATTTTTCAGAATAGGTTTTGTAAATTCGTACAGTTTTTATAGTAAGATGTTTGAAAATATTGTATAATGCTGATTATTTTTCAGAATATCATTTGAAAGATTAGATATTTCGTCATGAGTGATCGCATATTTTGAATGTTATAAAAAAATATATTCCCTACACTATACTAGACCAATCAAAGAACCTGTATGATTTTTTTCGAATTTTTTGTAGCATAATCAACGGGTGAAAAACGCAACGGACAAATATGACCCAGGTTTACACTTTAATAGACCAATCAAATAACCTGTATGATTTTTTTTGGATTTTTTGTAGCATAATTAACGGGTGAAAAACGCGACGGACAAATATGACCCAGGTTTACAGTTTGGACTCAACTCAAAAGTTTTACACAGTAAGGGTTGAATATCGCAATATTACCGTTCGAACCGTTAGATTACGGATTTTGAATGTCATTGCGATTATTTCTATCCACCCATTTCTCGTTGTAAAGCTAGAGAACACTGCGCATAATGTTCCTCTCGCAGAAGAGAGAAACGCTATTCTTTGTCACAACTTATCTCGTTACAATCGAGCCTCGTGTCAACTGTTATTTTCATCGTTAAGCCGTAGCAGTATATCGGTTGCTGACATCACGAGCGATTATGTATCAATAGCCAGACGCGCGGAATAGCGAGCATGCTAAAGACGTATCTCCGTCATGCATCATCGAATAACGTTTCGAAAAGCAAAATTAGACGTAAATAAAATCCATCAACCGATATATACCTAGCGAGACAAAAAAAACTCCACGACGCGTTTATAAGTCTCTCGGAGTAACATTGGAACAGCTGCTCCTAACAATCCCTGGTAAATCTTGTTTTACACACGGATTGGGGTCGAGCTCATTCAACTGATCGTGAAAAGGTCGTACTAGGGAGAACACAGAAAATCGAGACCGAGGACATAAACTCAATATCGTTGTCCATTACAGGACAAAGTATATATTTATCACGATTCCTAATATGATAAGTACATATACTAGTTGATGTAAAATCCTGGACCAATTGATTAAAACCCTTTAAAAACCGGATCAATCGTTTCACCAGCATCTTACATAATTTTTGTTCAATAATAATCCCTACGTTATTTCCAATCAAATGTGCCTATAGTTTAATCGAAATTAAATGAAGTAACGTTTTTTAATATTATAGATATTACTTACTCGAATAGTGAAAAATAAAGACTCTTAATCGTCATATCTAAATCGATATCAATGAAAGTTTCAAAACGATTAATAATTCAGGATTTAAAAGTCGTAATATCGAATTCGAAATACTGTAAACATTGCGTTAACGTTGGTAGATTTGAGAAGACTAGAGTTCTGAATGGAAACTGGCGTAAGTTTGTGCTACTCGGTATCACCCCCAAATCTCTGCTTGTATTGTTCAATGTGTAGGAACACTATTCATCGTCATTTCGACCTCGACCAGGGTTCAAATTGCAATTGAATGAAACATAAGATCTTATCGCTCTATTAATATACACAGTTGCCTAATGAACCGTGAGTTAACCCTTCAGGATGAAACGTGTCCAAACTCGACCACCTCTGAACATTGTACGATCTGATAACAAAAAATAGCGATAATAAAAATTGTTCGTGCCGAGAGAAAAATTTCAGTCCTCGCATATCTCAATCTAACCGTACTTCAATATACAAACTGATTTAAAAAAATATAAATATTGCATATTTTATTTTTGATCTAAGCTAATTGTAAAATTGATATTTGATATTGATCTAAACTGAAACACTTGTTGCAACATATTTTAGGATCTGGTGAAAAGATAATCATAACAATTTGCAAGATAAAGACTATTTTTAATATCGTTATTTCCGGTACAAACTGTAAAGAAAAAATTATTTATTCCAGTCGATGATAAAATTAATAAACTCTGAAAAGTAATTGAAAAATGGCGGAATTTTCAAGGGGAATATAATTGTTACCTCGCACTGTTCGCAAGCGACGGTAGCCTCTCTCGGTTCGCCCTCGCACATTTGACACTGCATCCTAACGTTTCTCGCTTCCTGATACTTCTCGACGATTCTCTGCATGGCACGATATTTGGGCAAATTGTGTGCTCCACCCTCGTCGAAGTAAACGTTCTTGTGACATACCGGACAGGAGAGGCATAGAGTACCGCCGGACGGTGGAAAGCCACCGTTGCCCGGTGTACCGACGTAACTTCCGGGTCTGGAACTAGTCGATGTACTGCTGCAAACGACACCCGAATCAGTTTCCGAGAGTATCGACAACTTGTCGGCTTCCTGATCCGAGCCCGGCGCGTTCGAGCAATCGGTCGTTGATTCCGGTGGCGAATCCGGCGGTGCTTGAAGATTTACGGCACACGGTAGACACAATGCATGCCAACATGGCAGCAGCACGGGCTCGCCAAAGAGTTCCTTGCAGGACGGACATCTCAGCTCGTCCTCCATTCTGAATTTGATTATTCTTCAAGCTTTGCTATATCTTCTCGACACTTGGATCGAGCCAGTTTCCTTCTACAAAAGTAAATACTCTACGACCTTGAGATACAGAATATCTTTGTCCCTTGACTGTTTACACGAGTGACCGGAAGTTGACTTGTTAAAAACAATAAACCAGCAAATCCCTTTTCGTACGCTTCGCTTTGTCCTTGTCGAAGGTGATGAACGCACCGGAAATGCTATTTTATAATCGTGATCCTTCCAACAGAACAAGGACCGTCGGTTAATGGAGGCAGATAGGCTTGTTTGAGCCAATAAATCCTTTCACAGTGTCAGGACTACAACAATGTTGGTAAAGGATAAGAGCGCTTGGCGTTCCCAACAGGATCTTGGATGTAGGTCCTGAAACACGTGTATAATCGAGAACACGAACGGTTTACCGTGACCCTATTTTAAAGCATGGCGTCGTGTCGTATATCGAGGCCTCTCGTACGATGAGATTCGGTCTCCGACGCTACTGGTCCATACCACGAGACGTTCACTTCGGTAGAGCGAAGCATCAGTAGTCAAAAATGTTTCGTCCTTTCTTCGCTGCACCGTAAATTATCGATGTATCTCTACGGCCTCGGTTCGTCATACGCATCGATTTTTCTGGAAAAAGTCATAAATTCACTGTACGAATTTGATGGTTGTAGAGCAATTAATCGATGGGTTGGTTTAAAACGTCAATGACACGTTCATAAAGCCACAAACGTCATAAACGGGCTGTATAAATTTGTCGCACGTAGCGCAATTCATCTGGGTTGATGTTTAAAATGTCGATGACACATTGGTCGCACTGTATAAATTCGCGCCAGCACTCGTTCACAGATTGCTATGTAAACTTGTATGGAAAACAAATCACGTTTCACACCCGTTGATCGAACACATTGTTGTTTATTCTTTTGTTTCCTCGTGAAACGTCACTTCAGACTCTACATTTTTGTACTTTACGTGGAACGACACGGAGAGATGCAGATTTCTGTCCGTTCGATGTCATCTTAATGTAGACGCGAGATGGAATTAGCCGGGTAAAGAGAGAGAAAAGTTATCAACGCGGACCGCGCAACGACGTAACGTTGGCTATGAGAAATTGTGGGTGGTGAGAGTGAGAAACACGCTATGGAAGAGGTTAGGGGAAAGGGAATAGTTCTCCATGCACTCGCGTACTCCCGGCGCGAAATACACGCTCCTTGGTTATGTTTGAAGCCACCGGGACAATGCCGCGTTGATACAGCGGTACTACCATGGAGGCCGTCACCGGGTTGACTGACTCTCGGAACGAGAGTCAAAGAACCGCCGCGCAACTCGGCCACGCATCTTAGCGCAGGGACGTACTATGAAAAATAGCCGATACAACTTTGGGGCGCAAAGAGGGGTTTGTAAAAATTCTTGATAAGAGGTTGTTTATTATTATATTTTTACAGCGCTTCGATTTTTTTTAATTCCATGAATTGCAATTATTGATTATTCTACGGTACGGCATTTACTGAATATTACTGAACTTTTAGGATACATTTCCTTGTTTTATACGTTCTTACGAATAGTTTGTATTTCGTATGCGAATATTATTAGTAAGTATTTGAAGAATTTTAAAGAATGGGTAATTTTTTACTTGCTGATGATATTAACGGTTGAATGAAATACATCGTAAATTTTATCTGCAGTTAGTTCTTGCTCGAGCTCTTTATGACTATACTTTTTCTCGAACTCAAGTAACCATGAGCCCTTGCGAATATTGTTCATTACCCATGAAAACTTCCAAACACTTGAGTACAGTTATAAATATTTACAAATAACCTCGAAAACTTCACGTACTTAGGTGCACCCATAATTTTCTCTAAATAACCGTAAACATCTCTGTATATCCACGAATAGCTACACAAAATACGATGAATATACCCTAACACATATTCATTCCCCAAGATTTCATAAAAAGATTAATTTCTCGGGGGAAATTCAATGCTGCCTGACGAATACGGGGCCCGTAAAATTTCATCGTACGCCCCTGATCGCTGTTCCCCATTCCCCCACCACACCACGCACAATTCCCCCACCATCGCGCTCTCACCGTTCTTTCTCTCTCACTCGACAAGGTGACGCTCTATCGGGAAATTCGAGTGTCCAAGAGGGATAGCACTACAGAACTATGGAGTATCGTACGGGGGCCAACATAGCGAAGGGGCGATAGAATCATAGAAGGGGAGTGGAAGAAAAAAAGGACGATTGTGTGCTACGAAGAGTTGCGCGGAGATGATGGAAAGGGGGAGCAAAAGAGGGATATCGGATATGGGGAAGTCATGTACGTTGTGCAGGATGCACCAGTCCAGGTGCATTCTACTCCGTATTGCTTTTGCAGCACAGCCGGTCTGAGCTTCCCGTATACGATTCTCTCTGTGCACATCGTATTGTTGAACGACCATGATCGATTCCCTATAAGACCCATGTAGAGAATGCGAGCATGAAACATTCTTACCTCCACACAACTCTTACCTATGTATTAACAGTCCGGATTTCTTACTGCTATGACAATATTCCCCTCGATATTTATCAATACCAGCATGAAGCTTCCTCTCAATAATCCTGGAAAATACGCTGTGCCTCTCCTCGACTTAACGGTAATAGGTCATGCATTATTACTTTCTCGATGCACGCGAAGTATACGAAAAGAGAAAGTATATGCGAACCCGAATAATCGAACGTTCAATTTCCTTGGAAATACATTTTGCAACGCCGTCTGCCTGTCCATCTGTCAGTTCGTTTGTCCGGATGTGCCATTGGAAAGTACGATCACTTTCTGACAAGACTTCTCATTCAGGATTAAATTCAGCTTGAATATCTGAAAAAACGTTTCGTTAAAATTAAAAGAATTACTTTATCGGTAACTATCTTCTTGCAGGGAGGAAATATTCGATTCTTTTCAGTATCTAAAAAAATGTTTGAATACACTTATATCCTCCTTTACGTGATTGGTCGGTAGAAGAGCTGAATCGACGTTTCTCCAGCTTCAAGTCTTTCATATTCTTGAAACACCAGTACATACTTCAAAGTATAAGCATCAGTTCTTGACTGATTGTTTAGGAATGAAATATTTCCATGCATTTCATTTGACCCGAGTCCTCGACGATCTGCAAAGAATAAAGGATTTTTCTTTTACTCTTCTGAATAATGTATAACCTCAAAATTATATTACTGGAGACAACCTCGTATTTCGTAATTCGCGCATTCTGCAATGCGACTGCGATGAGACGATTCGTATTGGAACATGAAAAATGCACAATTTTATCTGCGCAGAGATCTGCCTAATCGTATGATAAGAAAGAGGTCGTTACACTGGAACAAGGTTCTAGGGGCGCTACTATACGGACACGATCAGTTGACGAGTCGCCTCTGTACCGACAAGTCCAGTGGCTACTTCTCCCCTACCGTTACTGGATCACTCCAATCGCTGTTTCGTCTCACAATCAGTTTGCACAAGTGCATCCTTCGAAGAAATGTCACGACAATTCTCTTGCTTGTGACATTGAGATTAAAAAAAAAACGAGAACCACTGTGGCATTGAAACAAGGTGACGTATACCATGAGTCAAGAAAAGTGACGAAATTCTAACGAATGACAATACACGATTGTTGATAACATGGGCACTGACAATACTAACGTTCTTTTTGTCGGATGTGTAGATTTTTGTGTGTGCACATTTTAATCGATGTGAGTAAAAACCATGCGTGTAAGTTTGTGGAAAGGAAGAAACGTCCCCATTCGATTGACACAAAGAATATTGTTATAGAAACTTGATCCGAGTACAAATTATTTATTGGAATATATTGAGTCTGTTTTTTACATTTTCTTGAATCACAAATACGTATTGTTCGTGAATTAACTTGATATCAAGATATTACGTAATTTGGCAGTGGACCAGTTCTTATCTGTAGTAGTATAGATAGTGATCATGCCACTTAATATTTGGTTTTCAAGAACTGCAGCAGCGCCAATTTTTGAAAAATGGAAACTTCCTTGGAACTTGAACAGAACATACAAGCAGGGAAATATACACACTCTGGCAATTTAAGAAACAATGAATGACAAACTTAAAGTAAGACAAATTTGTGAATATTCACATATTTACATTTGGACTCAGCACAAGTTGAACAAACATTTGACTGAAATTTTACTATCTTTAATTCTTCAGTTTTTCCTCATCCACCGATCTGCCATTTACACTTGAAATCTGAGACAGCCATGAAAAACAAATAGTCAACTAAAAAAATGATAACATCCTTCCTAGCATGGCTTGAACGTAGTTCTTGTTATCACAATGAAAATTGAAATTCCATTGCTAAATGAAAATACCCATGAAGTGCCAATACGAATAAATTAACAGTACTATTCATCGAGACGATAAAGATTAATTCTCTATACCTCAGGTACGTAAGAAATGTCGACGACTCGTGTGATGAAAGGATTGACGAATGGAACGACGCTTGGAAAATTGGGACAGTTCTATCGACATGGATCAACCGGAAGGTTAATATATCAAATTTCCATTATTGCTGCAGCAAAGAAATTAAATAAAATACAAATAACAAGTGATCGGAAAAAGAGTATTGGATGAATAATCAATAATTTTGTCTTTCATGAAAAAATGGTCAAAAACATTTTTAGCGCAGATTCATGCGGTACGTACGACCTCGTCGTCGTTGGCGGTGGCATAGTTGGTTGTGCAACAGCACGTGAGATGCTACAAAGACATCCCCGGATGAAAATAGCGATCGTGGAAAAAGAAAAAGCTCTGGCTCTGCATCAAACTGGACACAACAGCGGTGTTGTTCACGCTGGAATTTATTACACACCCGGTAGCATAAAGGTAAAAGCATCGTTGCATTATTAAAATTAATGTAAGCACGCAAAGTTTCTAGAGTAATATAGATAACTCTACTATATAACGTTGCAGGCAAAACTTTGCGTCGAAGGGCTTAAACTTTCTTACGAATATTTTGCTAAGAATGACATACCTTATAAAAAAGTTGGAAAGCTTATTGTAGCCCAAACACCGGAGCAAGTTGCAAAAATAGAGGATCTTTACGAGCGTGGCTTGAAAAACAATGTACCTGAACTTGAGATCATTGAGAAGGAATGTATACCAAATTATGAACCAAAATGCCAGGTAAACGAGCCAATGGAGAATGATTGATTATACTTATTAAGTATTTTAAGAATGCTTTGGTCATTTAATATTGTAACGTGGAAAAGTGAGAGATACATTTGTATTGTAATAGGGAGAAAAAGCTATTTGGTCACCGTGGACTGGTATCGTTGACTGGGCTCTTGTGTGTCGACACTTTGCTGCTGAATTCGAAAAAATGGGTGGTCAAGTATATCTGAATTACGAAGTAACCGGGTTCACGGAAAACACCGAATCCAAGGGTACGGACGAATTTGTTCCCATCAGTGTGAACTCGAAAAATCGAGTAAGATTTTTTTATCATAAAGTGTAAATTCGCAAATTTTCTTAACAAGATCGCTTCTCGAACGTTGATTTGTATCTCTGAGATTTGTTTTTAGTGTATTCAGAGCAAATACGTTCTCACATGCGCCGGTCTACATTCCGATCGGTTAGCGGTAATGACTGGCTGCGGTGTAAGTCCACGCATAGTACCTTTCCGGGGTGAATATCTTCTCTTGAATGAAGACAAGAAACACCTGTGTACGACGAACATATATCCTGTGCCGGATCCAAGATTTCCTTTTCTTGGCGTACATTTTACACCGAGAATGAGCGGAGACATTTGGCTCGGTCCCAATGCCGTACTGGCACTTGCCAGAGAGGGCTACAGGTCATTATTAATCCACGTATCTTACGAAATTAGGTTAAGAAAATGTAAAAATTGTTATCTGAAATATCATTGCGAATGTCACGCGTTCCAGATGGAGCGATATAAACATAAAAGACTGCATAGAAATGGCAAAATTTCCGGGTCTGTACAAGCTCTGCTTCCGCTTCATTGTGCCAGGAATGAAAGAAGCAGTCAAGTCGATATTTTATCCCCTGGCTGTGAAAGAATTGCAAAAGTTTATTCCGGAGGTCACGTACAAAGATGTCAAGAGGTGCGTTTCCCACCCTGAAAACGACTTTGTTTGAAAAAAATATATATAATTTAAAAATTATAACAAAATCTAATTATACGATTCTTTCAATTTTATTATAGAGGTCCAGCAGGTGTAAGAGCTCAAGCCATGAACAACGATGGAAAATTGGTTGATGATTTTGTGTTTGACAATGGCACTGGAAGTATAGGCTGTCGTGTCATACACTGCCGTAATGCCCCATCTCCCGCTGCGACAAGCAGCATGGCCATAGCTGAACACATCTCCGATAAGCTAGAACAAGATTTCAAGTTTTAAGGATGTATCAATCTAGATATCGAAGAATGTGCCTGTAACGGATTTATTTTGTATAAAGGAAAAGTCATTTGTACGTAATCATGCCGATAAATCACGAGAGATGGAAACATTCAATGACGTCATTTATTTTTTTAGTCATCATCATTATATGAATGTATATAACATGAAAATGTATATACATATTTATATATATACATATATTTATAATCAATGTTATTTTACATTGAAGTACAATAATTTACAAACTCCTAGCCATCTTTTCCCACCTGGCATTATTTTTTTCTAAATAAAATATAAATATATCACCAATTTTGCGAGCTTATTACATATTTACATATTGCAACAATGAAATGAAAACGAGGAACGTCAGTATAATCGTGACATTCTCAACAATTGCATTGTCCTAGCTAATATTTTGGTATTTTATACAACTTTCGATCAAACTATCCGAATACCATTCGATGACAACATTAGGCTTCTTCCAGCAAAGTCGAGGGCTGCTGTAACATGGAAGCTCATATTCGAAATTACGACCATATACTCGGCCACTGCGAATAACGAATACACTGAAACATAAAAGAAATTTATAAAATTTATGTGCATTTGTCATGAATATGCAATATTATCAAGAGGGCTTACCGAATGGCTCGCAGTAGGCATTGTGTCGCCAGAAAAAATAACAAGCCATAAATATTGACATTATGTTGAAAGTCATCGATCTCACTTTCCAAACCTGTGATGTCAACTCCAGGGAATCTTTGGCTAGAGGTCGACAGTGCTTTCCAATATAACACGTCAGTGACATATGTATCAGCGACATTAAAAGAAATGTGATGAACGATAATTTATGAAAAGCTGAAAATTTGGATATGAGTAAGATACCATCGACAGTCACAACTCTATAACAGCTATATTCCAAATACCATAGTTTTCGTTGGACGACCAGAAACTGAGAGTGACCAAAGCTGTATTCTCAATCGTATAGGTCATCAGGGTGAAATTGCTGAGTCCACGTGCCCATTTATAAACCGTATCTTTATAATAATGATAGTACATCAAAAGAATCACAGCTCTGATACATGCCTGAATCGCTATCACAGCTCTCCAGACGTCACGCTGGGGCCTGTAGTGACCGATAGCTGCGGAGACAGATGGCAAAACATTGTAAACCTTGAACAATAAAGACTGGTTGATCCAATTTTATGTCATGTATTACCTTCATCAGATTAATTATCAAGGGCCATGCAAGGCAACTGTCAACTTACCTGGCAATGAGTCGAGGTAGCGTGTTCAAAATTATATAGTACTGACCAGATGATGCAGAATGCAAAACCAAAAAACGGCAACGATACGGTGAACCATGCAATTTTTGAGAATGATATTACGATTCGGTAGTACGGCGTTTCTTCACCTACAAGAGGCACGTACTCTGAACCCAAACGTACTTTCTTCATATTCGAAGTTACAGCGAGAATTTTACGATTCGTAGTGCAAAATGATTGAAAATGTAGTGGAAAAAACATACAGCGAATGAAAAAAGAAACACTAGAAGAACTTGGCCATTGCCTTACATTGGTCTCATTCTAGCTACGAGCATACTAATATCTCGTATCATTGTTGATGAACTTTGTCCGAGCTAACACACGATATAACAAAATCTGATTTTGAAAACACGCACATGCCAATCAAAAATACTTCCGGAACGTAAAAAATAGAGGTTAGCCACATCGCCGCGACGATCGTAATTGAATTACGTGGCCGCCATGTTTGAATTTAGCGATTGCTCGAGCGATTCTAGATTTCCCCGTGAGATGGCAGCACCTCCACGGAGTACCGAATGGCGGGTAATTTCAAACGATACAAATTTAAATCTATACAAATATCAATGAAATAATGGTTATTATTGATTTATCAGATCGAAGATCTTAACAACCGTTTATTTTTTCTAACTAATATTCCGTACTACAAATTTTCTTTTTCAAATTGCTCGATTACCCGATATATTTCAAAAATCCTCGACTTCTACTATTTAATAAATAAAGATCAGAATTAAGTTCGCATTTAAGTACGAACCGAAGTAACTATTAATATCTTTCAATACCAAAATCAGATGAATAAAATATTTAAACTTAATTTCAAACGGATCAACAAACGATTCAAAAAATGTTCCCAATTTTGAAATAAAATTTTAACAACAACTAAAGAATGTAATAAAATTTTAAATTGCAATATAAATTATTAATAACGACTGTATTGACCTGGACTATCATCGAGACAAATCAAAACACATTGACAAGAACTATTCGTATAATACATGCATAGTAAACAGATAAACTCAGGTTTGCGAGAACAAACGAAACTAAACGCGGGATGAACACCATTGGACAGTGCGATAGCTGGACGCATCCTGGAAAGCCTGATAAATACAACTACAGACGCTTTTCAACAGAAATGTACATTATCAATCGTCATATACGACCATAAACCCATATATGGACTCAGTTCTGATTGTCACTTATCCATACACATACATAACTTTGGTAAGGAACGAGAGGAGTTTAGTAGAGAATACAGAAATCAGTCGCCATTTGCCCTTCGATGTTTTAACTTCATTTTCATCGAAGACTTTAAATACAATTGTATTTCCATTAACGGTCTAATCTAATTCTAATCGAGCGATCAAAATTAAGACCTCGCAAGATTCACGCTATCGAAGGCCACTCGGGCTCGACTCACCATGCAAAAAGGACTATTCTTCATTCTCATGAATTTAACTCTTCTAAGAACAATCCATGTATACGGTTCACCCAGTTTCGTTACGGAAGGTCCAAACGATAAATCCATCTGCAATCAATATCACAGGTAATCTAAAAATAATTTACACTTTCTTCATTCACTTCCGGTTAATACGAAAAATCGATAATAACGCCTGTATTAAAATCATGACGAATAATTCATTCCAGGATCAATATAACACAACGAGTGACTTTTACAGAGACATATTTCGACGGTTGGGGTCGCGGAGAGAGATTGAATTATAAAACTGTGGTACGTAAACAATAACTTAGATACACAAAGATTAATGAACGTTAAAATTAAAAGATTATTTGTAATAGCCTTTACTTATACGAATAATGAATTTATT
>JAPYZU010002535.1:0-13002 GCA_030523005.1 Tryphoninae sp. B BG-2022a | reverse complement strand
TACAAGTACGACGCTGGACCCCGCCAAGCTGTAGTGCAGCCTGCCCTGCACTCCTATCACCGATTGTGGTTACGCCACCGCTCTCCACTACAACGGCTATGCAGATGGAGATAATACAAGTTCACCAAGGGACACAGTCAACGAGTCCACTCACTTACAACAACGCTGAGACTCAAACTTCACCAAGCAGTGAGTAGGAAACCTTGTCTCCAGTCAAAGGAGCTCCAAGAACCGTCAGGGAATCGCCTTCATACACGCCACCAGTGCACCATCTACAAGCAGTCCGACTCACCATTGCAGAACCTCGACTTTAGTGGAGCGAGTGGCCACAAACCCAGTAATGTATTGAGATCGACTTAAATAACAATAAACCTTAAAAGTATACATATCTATTCGACTCGCCGATTATTTCGCTACCTACCCCATCGCTGCGCCTCCACTACTCATTAAGTTCGTGAGCTTTCCGAACAGAGGGAGAATTGAGATTTATAATATTGTTCATTCTCAGGGATACTTTTAAATTTACGACTGGTAAGCATAACGTGAATTTGTGGCAGCAAAGATAGGCACGTCTCATTACTTTCGAGCGATTTGAATTTTTATTAGAAGATAATTTAAGAATACAAGGAAGGCAACGTACTGAGTTGTTTTACGATGTTCTTTAACCTTTTAAAGACGGGGGTTTTTGCCTCGAAATGGACCTTTTTGTACACGAAATTAGTGCATTATATCAATGAATCAATATCATGCGGCGTACCCGACCAAACCAGTGGTTGATATTTCGACCAGATCCGTATGGGACGTAACAGCCTGTGTTATAAATTTCGTCAAACGATTTGAGGGTGTTTTTTTATGTAATTTCATGCGCTTAATACGAAAAAAAATAGTAAAAGATGTCCTGGAAGCATTCTACACCTTGAAAATTGTTTATTTAAAATTGTTTGTTATTATTCTTTTTATTTTGGCCTCAAATTTGATATGGTTGCATTTTTTGATACGCTGAGTTCGATAAAATTAGTCTTTTTATTCAAATATTTCTCAAGTAATGACTTTTTCAAGCCTGTTAACCACACTTAGCAGTTGCGAAATGTTTTCATAGTTTTCGCTTGTCAATCTCTACAACTCGAGTCCAGTCGAGTTCTAGCAAATTTTTAGTAGTGCTATAATAATATTTGTACGATCATCTTCGTAATTTTGTTAGATAAAAACTAATTCGCTGATAGTAACTAACATTAATTCCAATTTTCAACTTTTGATTCACCTTCAAGATAGTTTCCCAATGCAAAATACTATTCCTTTCTAGCGCAATGCATCTGAATATATAGGTATATCAATTTTTGAAGCAGCAAAAAAAAAGATTTGACCTTAAAATAGCAGTGTTCAAGGTGAACTAAGCTTCCAGGAACTTTTACACTATTTTTTACCTGTAGCGCATAATATTATGTAAAGAAAACCTCAAATATTTAGCATCCGATAGGTGGTCGATATATTGATCAGACCCGTTTTTAAAAGATTAAGAGACTTTCCACTAATGAGATTAGTTACGGCATTGAGGTTAATCCTCGGAATGGAGACAATGTATCGATATCAATCATTCGAATGATCGAAATAATTCTGTCCTCGGTAACTACTCCTATTTCTTTCATATAGTTGGTAGGTCCCTTTAAACCCTTTAAGGGTTCACATACCCCAGCATGCGATGCAAATTTGAAAAAATATTATAAAAATTATATGGTGAAATAAAAATTTAATTGTTGATTTCACATTTTTTATTAACTTTTTAACTATAATAATATCAACATTTCCGGATTCCTTTCCCACCGTTAAGAGGAACGGGGAATGGAGGTAAGACCAACCGGGCGCGTCCTCAGATGGCGGATATAGAGGTGTCCAGAGCGCGAAGCGACCCCTAGACGGGGGGTTGCGGTATCCTCTGTGTAGTGGGTGCTATAAAGAAGTCTGCCGGGATAAAATCCGGTCATGGGGACCAAAGGCCCCATCGCGGACCACTTCCCAAGCCAAGGAGACAGCTATCGTGCCGAGGGCTGGATTGTACTTGGGTTAAAGTGCCTTTCAACGATGCCTTTGGGGTACCGGGCGACACCCCATCGTATTTCGCCTTACCCTCATAACAGGCTCTGCGGGGGCAGACTACTGAGTTCCTGACTCCTCGTCGGACTATAATGAATATGTTTCCTGATGGTAAAAAACTAGCACCAACTAACGATGTGACTTCAACAGAGGCCCATTTGCCAAGCCTGACAATGGAACTGGGAGCGGCATCACCCAGGGATGGAGAGGCTACGGCCTCGCTGGCCCAGGTGGAGGGCTGCGACCAGCCCATCCCTGAAATTGCGAGAGGAGAAGAGGGACTAGCATAAGTCGGTCACACGAACCCCCCCGCAAAGAAGGAGGCCAAGAGAAATCACTTTCAGAAATTCATCAAGATTTCATAACTAAATCTGCAGCACTGCAAAGCGACCACTGCTCTCCTGAACAGGGACCTAGCAAGGCTGCAGACGGATCTTGTCCTCATACAGGAACCCTGGATACACAGAGGGCTTGTTAAAGGACTAAGTCCTACATTGGGATCGCTGATCTACGCGAAGGCAGAACCTGCCCGAGGGCGTGTGTCTTCATCAACAAAAAGCATGGTGCCCTCAAACTGAGCCAGTTCTGTACAAGGCCGTATCTCCCATACGACTCTAAGGATCCTTCTCCTACGAGGAAACTCAGGGAGCTTATGGGCTACTGCAGGAACAAGGGAGCGAACATACTAGTGGGGTGCGACGCTAACTCGTCCCACACTATATGGGGCAACTCGAACATCAATGAGAGAGGTACGGCCTCACTGGAGTATCTGTGCTCAATCAATCTTGTGATCCTTAAAATAAACTCGAGGGACTCACCTTTCCAAACGGAAAGATCACAGAGAAACACGAGAAAGTGTTAGCGAACCTTTTCGATGTTCACTTCTCGGGTTCAGAGCTACCGGACCAGGGACAACCTCGTGAGGAGACGTTCATAAACATTAAACCGGGTAATTGGAAGACGGCAGTTGAAGTTGTCTCGGTGCACAGGATAAAATGTGGGTTATGGACTTTTGACCGATACAAGAGCCCAGGGGTCGATGGCATCGTTCCTGCTCTTCTTCAGGAGGCAGGAGTGGGTCTCGTAAGGCACCTAAACCGCATCTTTCGGTCCTGTCTGGCGCTGCGATATGTGCCAAAAGCCTGGCGAGCGCTTAGAGTAGTCTTTATTCCAAAACCGAATAGGAGCACCTATGACCTAGCCATATAGGCCAATCAGCCTAACATCTTTCCTCCTGAAAACGCTGGAAAGATAGGTTGATAGGTATATAAGGAAGGGAGCACTGATAAACAGATCGCTGCAGACCTCACAGCACGCATACCAGGCTGGCAGATCGGTTGAGACGGCGCTCCACAATATCATCACTGATATTGAAGGAGCCCTCCAACGGAAAGAGTCAGCTCTGTGTGTATTTTTGGACGTTGAAAGGACGTTTGATAACACATCCTTCAACGCCATGGGTGTAGCATCAAGAAAATTCGGAGTAGATGAATCTGTCATCGAATGGATTTACTTCATGCTACGAACAAGGATAGTCACCGCAAGGCTCAGGGGGTCGACAGTGAGAGCTCACGTAGAGCGCGGTTGCCCGCAGGGAGAGTCATATCTCCCCTCCTGTGGATAATGGTCGTGGATGGGCTCCTGAAGGCGCTCACAGGGCGCGAGGTGAACGTGGTAGGTTACGCCGATGATGTGATGATCATGGTCAAAGGCACATACCTGGTAGAGATGACGTGGCGCACGCAACGTGCCCTCAATCTCGTGCAAGAATGGTGCACCGCAAAGTCACTCAGGGTAAACCCGAGCAAGACGGAGATGGTGATTTTCCCACTTAAGACAGGCTTCAAACCGAGGCCACCCTCTATTTTTGGAGCAGAGCTTACTTACTCCTCGGAAGTGCGCTACCTCGGCGTCACCCTGGACAGTAAGCTCACATGGAAAAGCCACATGGCTAGACAGGCTTCGAAAGCAACTGCCACTTTCTGGGCTTGCAGGCGGATGTTTTGACAGACATGGGGATGAAAACTGAGAGTGGTTAATTGGATCTACACGGCCATCCTGGCACCCCAATTAACGTCCGCTTCTCTGGTATGGAGGCCCGCACTCAAGCGGGCCACCAACAGAAAGAAACTGGACGGGGTCTACCGTCTGATAGGGCTAGGGATAACGGAGCGATGAGAACGACCCCGACCCTGGCTGTGGGGGCCTAACCGTATTTGATACCCCATCACATAACAGCGGAGGCTAACACCAGGAACGCAGCATTACGCCTCCGATACAATGGAAATTGGCGGACGACGGGAACGGCCCACACATCCCTCCTGCAACGCGGCAGGGTTCTGGACGAGGTCCTAGCACATGTCGGAGATTGCTGTGCACGGACCTACCATTTCTGCCACAATTTCCAGGTTCTCTTTCCAAGTAGGCACGAATGGATAGAGAATCAAAAAGACCTCCTATCCCGGGAGGAGGGGGGGGGCTCTTCTGGTACATGGACGGGTCCAAAACGAAGACCGGGGTTGGGATGGGGATCTGGAGCGCTGAACCCAGGAGGAGGGTAACCTTGGCACCGGGGAAGACGGCCTCGATCTTTCAAGCAGAGGTGTATGCTATTTGGGCCTGTGCAAGGTTCATCCTAGGCAAGGGGCTCAAAGAAAAAAACACATCTACACTGCCTGGTACTCGACTGCTATGATCTAGCGCTAGTGCTGTAATCACCGACCCAGACCAAATCCGCCCCGTACCCCTTTCCATGAACCACATCCGGACCCTGTCAGAGCGGTGGACAAAGGCACGCTTCGCGGACCTCTGGCACCAGACAGAAGGAATGGGGCACTCGAGGGCTCTCTTTCAGGGGCCCTCAGCTTGTCTAGACTCTGCGTTGGTAGACATAGACAGACGCCAGTTAAGGGCAATGGTGAGCCTGGCAACGGGACACTGGCACACTGGTAAGCACGTCAAACGTTTGGGTCTAACCGAAGGTTCACTCTGTTGGAGGTGCAGAGAGCAGGAGGAAACTCCACTCCATGTGATCAAGGAGTGTAGGGCACTAGAGGACGTTCGCAGGAATGTCCCCGGGGCCCCTGCTTTCGAGACACTCAATTTGGAGGATGTCGGGGTAGAAGGGCTACTACGCTCCGTGAAAGAGGCGCAACTACTCGACGTCCTTCTTTAAGGAAGCACAACCTTAAAAGGGCTCAATAACAATGATCGAGAGACTGAGCTCTCGTTTAAATCCACAAAAACAACAACAATAATATCAGCTTTATTTTTTACCGCTATAAACAGACCACTGATGAAGGCCACGGCGCTTTTTTGTCGGCATCATACCTTCGCCAAAAAATATCTAATTCGCACAAATAAAAAAAAATCTAAATAGTAAAGGAATGTAGTATTTATATTGTAATGGAGGGCTTTTTTCACAAATAAACAAGTTACAGTTTTTCAAACTCTAATATGCCATTTTATATATACAAATTAGTGTTTGTTAATTTATAAAAATTGTTCAACCAACAAAATTTAAATAGCCGGCCGGAACCGATGTCCAGTCATCTTTATTGTTATACCTTTGTAAAGGAACGGATTTTTTCTAAAAATTCCGTTGTAAATTTTTTTGAAAGTATAAACAATGAAAATCTGTAAAAAAATGAATCGATTGTTTGAAAAATTCAAGGGTAAGCAACCCCTTAATAGGTACTGCGATCTAATTTTTCCACCCACTTTTAGTTCGCCTATGAACACTGTGTTCAAATATTCCCATCGTTGACATGTGGAGTTACCAAGATTAGGTCTCACCTTCAGTAATTTTGATGGGTTGAAAGTTAAAAATAGCAACAAAGAAAATAACCGTTATAATAATATAAATAAAAACGAACAAAAAAGTAGATTAATATTCTAATTTATGTTGTGCCAATGAGAGGGTTAACAAAGTAAAAAGAATTTTGCCATTCTGAAACTATTTGCAAAAAAAAATTTTGGTTTGTCATGATCTGCCAAAAAGGCAGAGCAAAGCTCTGGCAAATCTGACATATAAAGGAAGTTTCGCTTCCATCGATAATAAAGTAGATTTTCATGCCAGAGTACTTTTTTGTATTTATTTTACAACTATAATCTGTTAATCTGTTAGTAAGAATAACTATATTTGTGTAATATACGATAGAAAGCGGCAAATACAGTCAAATAGAGATCCATTGACGGCCCACTGGTTGAGAGTTAGATTGCGACCGACGATGTAGCAAGTAGTGTGTAGCGTATAATATTGTTCGTTTATTTGTATTTATTTTCGATAGTTGACGGTTTTATTTATTTTATTTTATTACTTTCACTCTAGTTAAATTGTTGGGGTAGCTTTCCGGTTTACATTGTTGGAATCTCCCCCTTCGAAAGTTGTTCTCGGCAAGATTTCACGCCAGTTGATTCTGATGGATTTCCAACTGGGTTTGATAATTAGTGCTCCATTTTGTTATTTATTGGTGGACGGTGTTGGTCGACTGGAATCTGTAGATTATATCTAGATTTGAGTGGCTGACTGTGCCACAGAGTTGATGAGCTTGTTATTTAGGGATAATTCAGAGTTTCGTGTGACGGGCCAATACATTTTCCTCAATTTTAGGTTTAACTCCTTCCTTTTGGTTCTAATATGTTTAGCCCTCGTGTATCTTCCTGTTAAGATGCATACCAAGATATTTTACTTCATCCGCATCAGGAAGAGTTTGGTTGTTAAGTTTAACGTGCGGGCAGTTGCCTCTTCTTACAATTAGCATGAATGTGATGTGAATGGATTTTTAGTTGCTTGCCTTTATTCTCTATTTTTCCATCCATTCGTGCACTTGGTTCACTCCCTGTTGGTGTTTTTAAGACCCTATTATAGGGTTTCTGTGCGTGACCACAAGGGCAGTGTCGTCAGCAAATGTAGCTACGGTAACGTTACTCTCTATTGGTAAATAAGCAGTGGAGATCATATAGAGTACTGGTCCTAGTACCCTCCCGTGAGGTACGCCACATTACATTGGATAGAAGCCTGCGTAATCCTGTGCATATCGTACTTGGAAATTCCTTTCTGGTAGGTATGATTTCATTAACAGGTAAAACTTGGGCAGATGTAGTTTAATTTTAAATAGTAGTCCGACATTGTATGTCAAGAAATACCCTCGAGCAATATTTCTTGTCTTCCAGAGTGTTGGTTATCGTGTTATAGACTCTGCTAATTTGTTCAATCGTGGAGTAGTTCGTCCTAAATCCAAATTGGTCATTAGGAATAAGCTCATTTTTATCGATTTCTGGATTCATTCTTTTGAGTAATAGTTTCTCAAAGATTTTCGAGAGAATAGGCAGCAGGCTTATGGATCTATATGAGGTTTTTTCATTCGGCGGTTTGTCCAGTTTTAAGATCATGATAATTTGTGTCGGTTTTCATTGATCAGGGATCAGGATTAATGATGCGCGAATAATTCGTTATAAAAACATATCCTTTGCGTGTCAATTCTTTTACTAATTGTCTCGTGATCAGGTGATAGCCAGAGATTTTTTAAACTGGCTTCTTCAAGGATGACGCGCACGGTTTCTCGGTGAGGGATCAGCATGAAAGTTGCTAATTTCGAGATCGTTATCACCTGTAATTTTTCCCTGAGAGTAGTCCATATTTTTTGTATTGGTTAAGTTTCCTTGTTTGGTTTGATATGAGTGTTTATTGCATTCTTTGAAGAGTTGAGTGAGTTCCCGTATAATTCTGTTCAAGGTTGTTTTGTCCAATAGATTCCTACTCAGTTGCCATTTCCTTCTCCATCTTCTTCCTTCCGTGATCTTACTTCCGATGAACGTTGAATATTTGAAACAGTTGTCTTTTGGATTTTTTGTCGGTGTCGCTGCCCAGTCCACTTCTTGGATTACTTGTGTGAAATATTTCGTTATATCGTCGATTTATGCTTCGTTTTCTATTGGAAGTTTTAGATTGATTTGTTCAGTATTTTTTTCCTGAATAGATCCTAGTCGGTTATTTTTCTGCATAGCACTTAGATTTTTCGCCTCAGGAGATAGTTTTGGAAGTCTTCATTTTTTATTAAAAATTTCCCCTCAAGTGATTTCAAGAATAATCCCGGACGTGTATGTGGTTCTGAATTGAGCATTAAAGGACGAAATTAAGGTAAATAACATTTATTGACAAATTATGTCATTAAAAAGTTCATAAGTAATTAATTAAGTAATGTGTTTTAAGGATAGAAATGCACTTGGGAGTATAAAACATAAATGTATAAATTTACATAACATATACGAATACACAAATCATCTTTTCACAATCGAAATTCAAGCCTTATGTACGCACCCGGGATATCAGATTTGTAATTTTTTTAGATTTTCGGATATTCTTCGAACTTATAAATTCTTTTAATACTTATAATATTTTTAATATTACAACATATTTTAATAAAATATTTTTTAATTTTAGATTCCATCATGTGCAGATGAATGGTTAAAAATTGAAAGAGGTTTTAACCAGAAGTTTCCCCATGCCATCGGGGCAATCGACGGGAAACATATTGTAATTCAAAATCCATGTCACGCCGGTTCCGAATATTGCAATTATAAGAAAAATGTTAGTATTATTCTTTTAGCGATAGTGGACAGTAATTACAATTTTATTTTTACAGACCTAGGTAGTCAAGTCAGAATCAGTGATGGCAAAGTATTTCGGGATAGTTTTTTATGGGAAAAAATTTGTACAAATTCTCTAAATTTAACCCCCCCCCCCGCCCCGCAATCATAGCCAGGCTCAAGGGCAGAGCTGCCATATTTTTTTTTCGGTGACGGTGCATTTGCACTTTCGAACTGTCTTATGAAACTTTATCCTGGAAATCTACAAATACATTCCCCAAAAAGAATATTTAATCAAAAATTATCCGGTGCCCGCATAGATATCGAGAAAACATTTGGGATATTGGCTTCAAAATGTAGAGTGTTCCGAAAACCATTTTTATTGTGCCCAGAAAAAATAACCATCGTAACGGGAATGGCTGATATATGCGACAACAACGGACAAATTTTACACAATGGTTCCTGGAAAAACGAATATCAAAATTCTTTTGCTAGTCACAATTTGCCACATCTGCTTCGTCGATCACTATCCAGTGCGCAAGAAATTCAAGATAAACTTATGAAATTTTTTGTTGATAGAGAGTGAGTGAGAGTGAGAGAACAATGCTCTGCATATGTGTGTGTGTGTGTGTGCATGTGTGTGTGGGTATGGGTGTGGGTGTTCACGTTATGAGTGAACATGAAAATAAGACTGTTAAAACAAGCAAATAAAAAGTTTTTAAAACAGGAAAATAAGGGTGAACCGTCACATTATAATGTGAATATTAAACTGTAATACGTTATATATTGCGTTTATTGTTTTCTTGCATGGTTGATTCTCGCCAAGAAAAGAGTCCATGAGATCGTATGCAAACGATATTGGACGATACATTAACGATTTAAAAAAAATTTCTGTTCTGCTCGATAACAACGAATCTGTTTTTGCTTTAAATCTTCTACTGGAATATACATGATGATACTAATACGAACCCAAGCATCATGGTTTTTATATTTATTTCTATACAATGGATTTTTTGCGTTCCGTAATATCGCCAACTACTGATAATTTTCTAATTAATCTCGACAATAATACCAGAGGTTTGCGTAGCTTTTAATCAGGCATTAAAGAACGGAATTAAGGTAAATAACATTTATTGACAAATTATTTCTTTAAAAGTACGTAAGTAATTAGTTAAGTAACATGTTTTAAGAGTAGAAATGCACTTGGAAGTATGAAACATTAATCTATTATATAGATAGACTTTAATGGTTGAATAAATGACATAACACGTACAAAGATACAAATAATATTTTCATTATCGTTTTCCAATATAAGTGTCGGGATTGGTCCGTGTGCGCAGTCATATCGTTTTCATTACGGTATCGCCTCTGCTGCATGATATAATTTATATTTACGCATCCTCTTTACATTGCGATTTAACGATTTTGGTCTTCACAATTTGGTATTCACAAAACAATAATGTTTATTAGGCACAATTGACCGCGTCGGCTATCATATTTGTTAATGGCTTAGATTGCGGATATTGTTCACACTCATCATCAAATAATTCAGTTGTAACATCAGAACCTGTGTTCAAATCACTATAAGCCGATTTTATATTATTGGTCGAAGAGTCTGGTATGTTCATTACTGGTGATTTGGAATATGTTGAACCTGTAATTGTCTGAGAAACTCTTTTCTGTGGCAAAGTTGCAGGGTGACAAATATTCTGTTTGACACAGGATCGTACTGATAGAGGTTCTCTAATGATTTTGTTTGATGTTATAATGATTCTTGGTTTTTTATTTGGGCTACGTGCAACTGCGCTTATATTTTTTAACCTTTTTTTCCATTTCAATGGATGGTATCTCAGAAAAAGATTTTGGGTATGGCCTTTCTCAAGAGTGTGGTCCATTTAAATTATCATTAGAATAGATGGAACTGGGCGATGGAGAGGAAATTTGGGTATAGGAAGCCTTTGACCGAATAGATTGCCGACGTAAAAATATTCCATCTATTTCATACATAATTTCGGCTTGTTCGTCCTCAGAGAGCTTTCGTAATTTATTAGCTATTATTTTGCCATAGAAATCGCAATTTTCACTTGGGGCTTCTGTTCTTGGAAATGCATCATTAAATTTATTGATAACTTCTCTCATGTATGTCGCAGCTTCTTCAGCTTCTGGTGTATTTCTTCGACGACGTTTATTTTATATTTGGTTGATCAGGGGTACAGTACTTCAATTATTGGTACACTAGTATTGTCTTCGTTATATTCGTGCAAAAAAATTTTCCGTCTAAGAAAACACGTATGAAGCATACTTTTAATATATAACGTATTTTAATTTCATGTTATTTATTAAACAATTATAATGTGAACATTAAAATATAATACTTAAGTTATCCATTGTGTTTATTGTTTTCTTGCATGTTTGACTCTCCCCAAGAAAAGAGTCCATAAAATCATATGCAAACCATACTGGTCGATATATTTCGTTTGCGCCAACCGCGAAATGCATGGAATCTTTAACGATTTTTTTATATTTCCTGTAGCTCGATAATAACGAATCTCTCTTTTTTTTTAAATTGTCCCCGGGAATATCGATGACCGAACTAATTCGAACCCAAGCATCGTAGTTTTTATGTGTATTTTTATAAAACGGATTTTTTGCGTCCCATAATATTGACTCATACTGATAATTTTCTAAAAATATCAATTCTAATTCGTTATTCCACGTCCTAGACTCAGAGATGAGTTGGGAGATCAGCAACACTCGACAAAAGTTGAAACCTGGAGAATTTGTTCTGCGACATCTAGGTGGCCAAAGTGCTAACTATTTCGTGCCCCCGTTAAGTTGGCCACAAGCTACCGTAGTCATATACATGGCGAAGGGAACATATATATATATATATAATTTGACGGTCCGTATACGCCGGTCGGGTGTTTCCGTGAATGAGGCAGACGTACAATGATGACATATGTCAATATTTCTAGGCCGGTACGCATTGCTCGAATGTTCTGAGATCCGAGCGAGCAGCATATTTAAAGGTCCGCGTGAACAACTTGTGTAAAGCCGCCGATGCCTTTTTGATTCTTTCAGCTATCAAATCTGTATAGACGAATTTGAAATTTTTTAAACAAAATTAAATAATGTGAAAGAAATATAATTTACCATCATTGATCTAGCTCCATGAAGCTAGGTCTTCAATGTTTCTTGTTATAGCAGGATATTATTTTGCGGAAATGAAAGAGACTTGGACTGACAGCGCGAGAACGCTGCGACATGAATAATTTTTTATTTTCCAGCTTGTACAGTATTTCATGAATAAACAATCGACCAATCTGGCTTTATTGCATGTGTATTTTCTGAACTATCGAGAAAAACTATACAGCTGGTCGAATTGTTAATTAAATGTAGTAAATATTTTCCTTTTTCTTCAGTCATTTGTTATTCGATTATATCACAGACATTTGATGTAAGTTGTGAATTCAATTGAGAATAAGAATAAACGAAACTCTTGTGTAGTGACATAAAGTTTATTAAGAAGAGTTTATGTTTTTTTAAAAAGTATCGAGCTATGTAGCCGAATACAGTAGATAAAATGAGAGATCTTTGTGCGAATAGGGGCTGTAATAATTCAAGACTACGTATTATTTTGTTTGCGTAGTGACCGATTGTCATTTGCCTACTAGCGAGCGGTAGTTCAATATCTAGTGCTAATCTCCACATCACCCTCCATCGAAAAAATTGATATTCGTTCTATTATGTTTTTCTAGTTCGTCGATTTCAGATTGAGATACATCAAATTTCACAAAATTATGTACCCGTCTTCGTACTTTTTGACTGCAATTGAAATATGTAAAAATAGTGGAGCCAGATAAAGAATACGAAAAAAAAGAAAAAGCCGTGGCGATCCCGCGCTGCTAGTCCAAGTCTCTTTTATTTCCGCAAAATAATATCCTGCTATAACAAGAAACATTGAAGAATTAGCTTCATGGAGATAGATCGACGATGATAAATTATATTTCTTTCACATTATTTAAATTTATTTTAAAAATTTCTAATTCGTCTATACAGATTTGATAGCTGAAAGAATAGAAAAGGCATCGGCGGCTTTACACAAGTTGTTCACGCGGACCTTTAAATATGCTGCTCGCTCGGATCTCAGAACATTCGAGCAATGCGTACCGGCCTAGACATATTGACATATGTCTAGGCTTGCACGCGTTCGTACGCGCATCTGGGGGCTTATTACGGTTCTCGAGCGAGTTTACTCACTTCTCGCATTTTCATCTCACGTGAGTTTACTCACCCTATTACGGATCTCTCGAGTGAAAA
>JAPYZU010002534.1:0-18194 GCA_030523005.1 Tryphoninae sp. B BG-2022a | reverse complement strand
ATTGGAGGCGCCGGGTATCGATCCCGGTACCTCTCGCATGCTAAGCGAGCGCTCTACCATCTGAGCTACGCCCCCTGGTGATCAGGATTATCTAAAGGATCAGTTTGAACAAATTTAGGGTTTGAGTATTATCAAAATTGTGAGGTGGCAACCTAATTCATAGATCTTGTCCCCCTCGAAAATAAATCATATTTGCAGATATTTTACAATCCTCATAGTGTACAATTTATCTTTTGCCAACTGGTTAATGTTCATAAATTATTGTTTAATTTATGTTCTAGTATTATGCGAGTGATGTGGCACGTGGGGGTGCTCGTCGAGAGGGCTGGGGCAGCGCCGAAGCTACGGAGATGGTACTCAACAACTTGTTCTACATAACTGCAAAGGTATGCTACTCTTAATCAAATATTGCCGTGAATCCTTATTCAAGATCTCCTTCTTCTTAAAGGGTTGTTGGATGTCTGGTACGTGATATTTTTCTATAACGACAAAGTTATCACAAGAAAAAATCTAGCAGAAATTTACTGGACTTTTATGGGTCCCAAGTGTACGTAGTCCTTTGAGAGTTATAAATATATTTCTTCTGATCGAATACTTTTGTTCCACACACACAGTTTTCGGATGAACATCCAAAAGAGGTCGAAGAACTTTGGGCTACCCTGTGCGGCTGTTGGCCAAACAACCTTAAGGTCATAATTCGTTACCTCATCATCGTTTCGGGAATGGCACCACAGGAGCTTTTGCCATACGTGAGTAAAATTTTGAATCTCTGTTTAGTAATATAGAAGACAAATAGAATTGTGGAACTAAAATTCTACCAATTTTTTCCAATCAGGCGAAACGGGTGGTTCTGTTTTTGGCACGAGCTCGACCCGATCGTCTGGTAGACGAGATGATGATAGAGCTTCAGACGGTCGAGACTTTAAATTGTTTGATCGAACGTACGGAAACCCCACCGTTCTACAGGTTAACAAGCATGAGAAAAGCATCGTCTCACAGCGATGCACCACCTGCGGATCCTGGAAATCCATCGCGAGACCTCGGCGTTGAGAAAGGGACGATACACACGAAGCGTCATTCCGGCGAGGATCCAGTAAAAACGGGGTCAGTCTAGATAATTCTCTCTATTTCAGTTTCTTAGCAATTGAAAAACTTTTCTATAGCAGTAAGGTTTCATATGATTACAAACAATCAAGCTTTGTTTATTATTGGTAGTTCGAAATCTGATACGGCGCTGCGTGCACTGGCTGGCTTTCCAACACCGAGGATTGAAAAGACGAGAACAGCTAGTGGGCCGCCGATACTCCCGGACGATCTATCGACCCCGACTACCGATGCCGAGGTACATGCGCTATTTTGTGAAAATCATTAATCAAAACTTTACAATCTATGTTAAATTACAACTTACGCTCATAATAATCAGCTGACGACCGACGACTCCCTATACGTGACTAGAACCGGCACCACTATAGCAAGTAACAAAGTGATTGGTCACGGTGAGAAGTTTGATATACCGCAACCCCACCCACTACCGATGCCGGAATATGGTGGATACTTTGCACCTCTCACGGAATATCTACCGGATAGTTCTCAACCTATAAGCGGCTTTCACAGGTCAGTTGAGAGTCGATAATTAGCGGTTGGCATATTTCCATGCAATAATGTACATTCTAAGGACATAGACAATATGATGAATAGGGAAAGATGCCAAGTGAACTTTGCGCGATGCTTTCATAATATTCAATTGTTCAGAAATAATTCTTCTCTATGAGAAAGTAACATTTCTAGTAGAAGCAATAATATGATTGCATCTGGCATGATGGGATTCGAAAAAAAAGAAACAAACTCATGCAAAGTGCTTTGAAAAATAATTTTTAGATCATCATAGCATGTAACTACAATTGAGCTTCCATTTTACAGGTGTAACATAGCAGTGATGCTGATAACAGATGTCGTGGTCGACGGTGTCCAGCTTGACTGGGCGATTCACGTACCTCTCATGCTTCATATAGTTTTCCTCGGTCTGGATCATTCTCGACCACTAGTGCGCGATCATTGTCGCTCCCTCTTGCTCAATCTCCTCGTCGTACTGGGCGATCATCGGGATCATCTTGGTGTTGCACGAGTCCTGCTAGCCTCGAGAACCGAGCAACTGGGTCTCGGCCTATCGACACCCTCGTTGCCGGTTGTCGAGCACAATTTCACCGAGGTCGATCCCGAATTCGACAGCTATCTGTACGGACCACCTACTGTTCCACCACCGAGTTCACCGCCGCAAGCAAATTCACCGCTCGAGGTCAATCCTCTTCTTCCCTTGATCAGCATTCCTCCTCCACCTCCGCCTCCACCACCGCCACCTCCTCCACCACCACCACCTCCACCGCCACCTCCGCCTCCTCCTCCACCACCACCACCTCCACCACCACCATTGCCGTCCTCTTCGAACATCTCACCTTCTCATTCTCCGGTTCCAACATCCTCGCACTTCTCCGTCGCCACGACGATCAATCACGTGTCCCAAACTTTGCAAAGTTCCAAAGATCCGTCCTCGCAGCCCTACGATCCTTCCAACTGTCGTGTTTGGCCACCGACTTCCAACGCGACATCGACTTCCGGCGCTCCGCCGGTCATCGTAACACCCCAAGATGCTACTAACTGGACAGGGCCACATGCTGGGCCAAACATGCAAATTCAAGATGTCATAAAGTCTCTGATTAACTTCCTGGCTTCGCGAATTGATCAGCCACTCTGGAACTACGAGGATATGACTGCTAAAGTTTGGTGGGTCAGAAGCGCCGAACAATTGACCGTTTTGCTGAGACACGTGCTTCGAGTATTTCGTGATTCTCTACCTCATGCTCACGTGAGTCAACGCTGGGCTGAGACTGCTTTGCAACTTGGACTTTCCTGCTCATCCAGACACTACGCTGGAAGATCCTTACAAGTTTTCCGAGCACTCAGAGTACCTATCACTTCGAGAATGCTCTCTGATATACTGTCGAGGCTCGTGGAAACTGTAGCTGAACAAGGCGAGGACATGCAGGGCTACGTAACAGAATTGCTTCTCACTCTCGAAGCTGCTGTAGATTCGTTAGAGTCGGATTTCCGACCATTGGATTTTATGAAGGAAATATTTAAATCAACGCCGAATCTTAACAACAAAGATCCTGTTTCCGGTTTGATCATCGGTGGAAAAAGAAGTCCCGGTGGTATCGGTTATCCCGCAGGACCTCACGTTTTCACACATTTGCATCAAGTTGGACATACAAGAAGCACGAGCTATTCGGTTAGCTATTGCATGAGAAAAACCAGCGGTGCGGGTGCAACGGCCAGTGATCCTAAAGAATTGGATACACGCGTCGGTAGCAAATATCCAAATTCAAACTTGTCAAGATCGAGATCGGCTCAGTCGTTGAAGCTTCTTGGTGATTCCGCGACACAGGACGATAAAATGACGATACTGGCACAATTGTTCTGGCTATCCGTGTCCCTCCTGGAATCCGATTACGAGCACGAATTCTTGCTCGCTCTCAGACTCCTTGGAAGGGTACTTCACAGACTGCCACTTGATCGTCCAGACGCTCGTGACAAGGTGGAAAAGTTGCAACAACAATTAGGCTGGAATTCGTTTCCTGGTGTACACGCCCTTTTGCTCAAGGGGTGCACCAGTCCGAACACTTACGAACCCGTTGTCACGCTGTTGTCGCAATTCACGCCACTTTTGGATCTACCCGTTGTCGATCCCACTCAGAGTCTTGCTTTTCCGATGAACGTTATATCGTTGCTACCGTACATGCTATTGAATTACGAGGACGCCAACGAGTTGTGCATCAGAAGTGCAGAAAATATCGCTCAAGTAAGTAATATCCAATGAAATTTTATTCATTTACAAAAAAGATTATATCCTCGACATGAAATATTTTTTAATATCTTCACTTGGAGGCGAATGATGAAAAGACTTGTGTAATTGCCATTACACAAGTCTTTCATTAAAACTTTTTTAATTTTGAGTGCAGAAAACTAATATTAAATTTTCTCAGGTCAGCGCAGAAAAGGGAAAGAAACTCGATCATCTCGGCACGGTAATGACCCTGTACAGCCGTCGAACCTTCAGCAAAGAGAGTTTCCAATGGACTAAATGCGTGGTCAAGTATCTCTATGATACTTATGCCCATTTGAGTTTTAATATGTTGGCTTTTCTCGTGGAAGTATTGGAAAAAGGTCCGAGCAGTGTGGCATTGCCTGTACTCAGTATAATACACTGTCTGCTCCACTACGTCGATCTGGCTTCTCCGGCGGCTCAGCCTATAAATACCGAACTGCTACGTGTCATTTCGAAATATGTGGAGGTAAATAAACAAACTCAGATTTTCGGATTTGTGAAGATAATCAATTTACGAAGTCAATTCTAAAATTGCACTAAATCATTACAAATCTTTGTAGGGTGTTTACTGGAAGGAAGCGCTTAAAATCTTAAAACTCGTGGTAACGAGGTCATCGACCCTCGTTGCTCCACCAACTTCGGTTCACGGTCCGTCCTGGGAACCGTCAATGACCTCGCCTCATCCAAGTTTTACAGACACCGAGATCTTCGCTAAGAAAGAACTGCCCGGTACGTTCAACAAGTAACGTCTTACGAAAAGGGCTCACTGACAATAGAAATACTATTTGCATGACTGCATGTTCGCTTGAATAAAACCACGATTATTTTTTTCTTTTTTCTTTTCTTTCCAAACACCGATGTGGAAATAATCTGCACTACCCTAACGTTGACACTGGCTGATATCAGGTTGCGATAAGAATAATAATAGATAGCCCATTATAATCAATTGTAATAATAATCCAAGACAATATATATAGATATATATATATATATATATCGATTTTTTTCGAGCTTTAATAATCAATCTTAGCTTTCCTTTTTGCACTCTTTACCTCCAATCTACTTAATTTTCAGCAATGCGAAATGACAAATAAAAAAACGGTAAAAATCGATTGCCTGTTGTATCCTTACTACTTTTTCACGCTTAGGGAGAACGATGGATTTTACGTTTGACGTTATGAAAACTCCGGTTATCGGCAAACGATGGTTAAGGCGACAGATCGACGACGACAAAGCTCTCGGTTCACCTCGACGCTCTCTATCACTCTCACCGGCTGACAGCAATGCTATTTCCGGCTGGAAACGACCCTGGATGTCACAAGTGAGTGAACAAAATATTTGTCTATCGACCGAAAAGATTTACTCCACTATATTCGAGTCTTGTTTACATTGTTAACATTTAATGCTCTTGTTTTTAGGGACGCGTACGAGAGTGTCTGGTTAATCTACTCAGGCCTTTCGGTCAACCGGTTGGTTTACCAAAAAGCCCATCAGTAAGTAAATTCTCAACTTTTTCGGGCTCAAATCGGCTATGGTTATCGTCCCGTTTTCTTTTAGGACGAACACATTAGCTCAATGACACTGTATAGCAAGGTAAACGGAGGGTTTTAATTTCAAGAAACACGAAAGTAATAGATTCCAAATTTTCATTGCACTCGTCACTTATAAAAAAGAAACATGTAAATGAACAAAATGTATGTATACTTGGCTTTTCCACTTCATCACCTTGTTTCTTATTATTTTGATGTATTATCTTTCGTTACTATTGTCGTTGACGAATGTTTAATGCACACAAAGCTCCGTACCGTCCGGAGTCCAAGCTTAGGATTTCACCGAGTGTCGATATAATGTCAATGATGCCAGTTTCAGAGACGAGTTGAGATGTCACGAAAGATCCGCAAATTCTCGTTATTTTTTTTTTATAAACAATGATGTTGATGCAATGTGAAACTTTGTTTTGCTAGGTAATATTCAGCCAAAGTTCGGACCTGATGGAGAGACAATCCTCGATGGCTTCGTCCACCGAGGAAGTTTCAGGAGCGAACAACGATTTAAGCGGAGGATCCCGAAGAGACGACGAACAGTTTGGCGTTTTCAAGGACTTTGATTTTCTAGAGTA
The DNA here is from genome assembly GCA_030523005.1 of Tryphoninae sp. B BG-2022a. Taxonomy (NCBI): domain Eukaryota; kingdom Metazoa; phylum Arthropoda; class Insecta; order Hymenoptera; family Ichneumonidae; species Tryphoninae sp. B BG-2022a. The sequence goes on along the minus strand of JAPYZU010002534.1, from coordinate 12,192 downwards.
CGAGAGCGAAAGCGTCGAGGTAAATCACTCAAAATTTTGCGTTCTGCAATTTGGTTAACCAAAAAACAAAACTGACTGTGTCGTAATTTTTTAGGGAGAAAGCACGGATAATTTCAACTGGGGAGTACGTAGAAGACCTCTCAGCGAGGGTGAAGAGAGAGAACCAAGTTTACGCCAGTTTGAAGAAAGTCTCAGTGAGAAGACTCCTTCCTCAAGCAAACACACGACTCGGGTAACAATGCAGTTTGAAAAAATAATATAAACTGACTAAAGTGAAGGATGAACTGATAATAAAAATATTTTGTAGCGTGGTGTGGCTGAGGAATCATCGGATGACGAAGTGGGCTCGGAATCGCCACTTGACGAAGTTCCCGGTGGTTCAGGAACAGGGCAGGAAGTCAACAGCATCCCTGGAATGTTTCCACCCTCTTCTCTATCTTTGATACCCAGTCGTTCACGCCACGATTCTTCCACGCGATCGGATACGTCGTACGTATTTTTGTTATTATTTTCGATATTTCATTAATATTCTTAGACTGATTGTTCTTCTAAAATACGAATACAATTTATTTTAGTGGCTCGAGTGCTGGTGACTTGGGTGATGTAACTCCTTGCAACGCCTCGCCAAATCTGTCGGCTTTAATGCCCTTCCGGCAGGTTGTTCGCGACGATGCCGAGGAGATTTGGCGACAACAGATACAAAATTTAATATCGCAATCGCCTTACAATACTTTAGACTTTTTCCATCTGCTCAGTAGAATTCTCAGGGTAAATCACCGAAATTAATGGATATTTTTCTTTATAAATGCACAACCGTTTCTATATTCGTTTTTTTTCTAAAATATTTGAATTCCTTGTTCAGGACGTGAGCAGCAAATCAGTTGGTTTAACGCGAGAAGCAAGCGCTCTACTGAATAATGGCAGTACGGCGTCATCACAGCTGGCGTCTCACTTGTCTAGTCACGCCGAGCTACTCAGCTCAAAGGCCGAACCACCGCTCGTTTGGTTTTCGACGACGGTTTTCGCTAATCAAAGACTGAATGAGACCTTGAAATTTGGTATGCTTGAGATCCAGGAACATCTTGAAACGTTTCTGGATAAAAAGGATCATGCGACCGAGGTTCGACAATTAAATTTTGTACATTTTATTTGCAACAATCAACAATCCATTGTTGACTAATAATTAAATTTCCGTATAATAAATTGATTATTAAACAGCTATTTTTTTCACAGTGTCTCGAGACGGTTAAGGCAACGCATAAGCTCCAAGTACTCGGGGAATCTCACAACGGAGATTCGGGTCTCGAGGAGATGTTACCTGGCCTTGGACGTGCTCTGTACAAACTTCATTTTCAGCTGTTATTGCTTATCGAAGCCTCGAACAAAATGCTCGTGGCTCTGATAAAAGCAGTGAAGAATGTGTCGATACAGCTGCAAGATATGTCAACAGAAATTGCGAGTATGAAAATGGCACTGGGCCGTGCTTTGGAAGAGAGTACGGAGAGCGAGAGGGGTACACCGACGCCAACACCGAGTCCAAGTCCTCTGCCTGGTAGCGGTGCTAATGAGGAAGCTGCGAGAGTCGCGGAATTGCTGAGATCAGCTCGATGGTCTTCGGCGCTAGAGGCTGTGAGACTTCACCGGGCCCAGTGGCCCAGTGATCCATTTCACGATGACGATGACGTTACTACAGCAGTCAATATGTATTGTCGATATTTGGGACAGGATCGATGTGGTGCGAAGCGCAACAATTGTTTTAAATCGAGCTAATATCTCAATGTGTTGTTCATACTTTCCCCATTTATATGTCTATTTGTTATTTCAATCATCAACCATGCCTATAACATTTCAGATCTATTCGTGGTGACGAGAAGCGATCTCGAAATGACAGAGATAGTAGATCGACTGATGGACAGTCTTTTTCAAGTACTCGCCGCAGTAACGGGTCTCGAGGCATCTGTGAAAGCGACGCCGATCCAGAGTGATCGCGGACAACTCGCAGGTCACGCTCATCATTCAAAAACCGACTGAATCGAGGCCTGAGGAAATAACGACAGAAAAGTCCTAACACGTTAATTAGTTTGTAATTCCTATGTACGCGAGATGCAAAAAATAGAAATCAAACGGATAATACCCGTTAGCCGATGTGAGCACGGGCATATTACTAATTTATAGTAAACAAATGTAGCTGTGTATCGAGATTAAGTTGTGATGAAAAATTGACGAAAAGTGTGTGAGCGGAGATTAAAAAAAGACGGGACGAACGCTCGTCATTTTTTTTTGTCTCTTTTATATATGAAAAAGTAACGGGAGAGTACAGAGCCATGGCTGACAAGAATCATTGTCGATTCGTTGATTAATAAAGTTCAAAAGGATTTCAATGACAGTTCTGTCTCGTTATTTGATGAACAATCATATCTTCTAGTTTTATCGCTCTGTAATCAAAAGTCATGGACGCGAGTCAAGATTCCGAATGTACGCTCGATTCTTGCGGAAAATACGACGAAGACTTTTTAGATACCGCGACAAAATTTGTAGACCGCATGATCATTCAGGCAAAGCAAAAAATTGCAAATGCCGACTCTACGATCGAGGATAGTTGTCCGGGTTGCGAGGCTCGAGTTGATCCCGAAGACGACTGGCCAACGTCTGAACAAATGTCCGTACAAGCGGGTCTTAAACGCATCAAGAAAATGATGAAAGAATGGAAATCCGAACCTGTATTTATTTTTCTATAATTTTACATAAATTTAGCTGTAACGTTTGTTATCGACTGCGTATTAATTTCCTCTTACAGGCTATGCGTGGTTGGAAATTTTACGCCGAGTTCATTGGCATGGAAAGCAACGGAACCTCGGACTTTTATAGTTATCAAGTACGATGGAGCGTTCCTACATCCGCATATCCCGAACCTCAAATCACCGTCAGTGTATTTGTCACTATGGAAGCGACCAAAGTGAAATATCGAAATTGTCCAGTCGATGTAAGTCTATCTGCAATTTTATATTTCTTGCACGATTCAAAATCATTCTCTGTTTTTAAAATTAAACGTTAACAAAAATTCATTCAATTTTTCAGGTGACCTACGTCTTCGAGGGAAACGAATTCGTTCATCGTCCGAAAATGCAATTCAGACCAAAATGGATATACGATATTTTCGACATCAAAACCATGATGTTCGAGTCTATCAAGTTTTGAAAAAAAACGCTACTCTGACTTCTCGCTATGTAGCACATGAATAAGGCAAACAAACGTTTAGGGCAAAACTAAAGCACGATAAAAAAACACAAACATGTAAGGGCTTAGCTGCGTTTAACCGAGCATCTGTCTGTCTACTCGATCTGCTCTACGTGCGTTCTCGCTTATTATAAACGATTTGGTTAGGCACGTGCCACAACGGCGTGTGTGCTGACCAGACTTTTCTCCGTCGCTATATATATTTCTGTCTTGCAAGTGCGAGACTCGCGACTCGGGCAAGCACCGAGAGTAAAATTAAGTGTCAGATTTCTTGGTCGACGACGAAGGCACGCGCCTCGCAAAAATCATAAAAGTATTAACCCGTGGCTCTCTTCGAACAATGGGAGCAGGTGAGCAAAGGGTTCGCGTAGGTAGAGTTTAGTTTTAATGAAACAAAAAGAAATTTCTTTGCATTGGTAACTCGATTATTCTTGTTTCCCATGAAACATCAAATTCGAAACAGTATCGATACGAAATTAATTATATAACGCGAACCAAGAATTATTTTCTCAGACAATGCACATAGAGTAGTAAAAAATTGTTTCCTGCGATTCCTGCCTGGTTATCGTTACCAAAATCAACAGTCGATATAATGTTGTTTCAGGACTCTCGACTGCAAATTCTACGAGATGATGGCAAACACGTTCGGCTGTTTATGCGACGAAGAACTTTCCGAGTCTTGGCGTCTCGCGTTCCTCAACGCGATGATAAAGAGTGGTTACGAAACGTAAACTATCGGTCTCGGTATGTTGCCGCTGCTTTTCCCTCTGTAATATCTCCCACGTCGTAAGAAGAGTCGCGGTGCTCTTCGACCATCCGGTGGCCGAGTCTTTCTTCGTTCGCGTTGGTCCTACCAAGTTTTTATATTTTACTGTTTTTTTTTGTTACTGTTTTTTCTTCTTAATCTTTGTTTTCATGCTTTTTTTTCTTCCTTTCTTCTTCGCGTCAAACTTTAGTTCAGTGATCCTGTTCTTTTCATCCTTGAACCAAAGGGGTTTTCGACCCCCCTGATGTCGTTGAACGACGAAAAATTATAATTATTATTAATATCGCGACGATGAAAAAAAAATTAGTAACTTCTTTAAAAATTTTTTTCCCTTTTCTGTCTTGCTATTTCTCTGATCTTTTCTCCTTCGGGGAGGCATCGGCCACTCGAGAGACTTCTCTGGAGACATCTCGTTTACTCCGACACGTGTTTCCACTTTTTGCGCGACCATACGAGGGCATCTCGTTGCTTTCCTCGATGCGTTGGCAGGTTGTACACTGCGCGGGTCTCCCTGCGACTCTTCTTTCGAAACCCGAGTAATACTAGTCCGACGAACAAGTGCATTCTACGCGAAGGAGGAAAAAACTACCCGTGGAGATTTTCACGAGTTTTTGGGTCATTGCCTTTTTGGAGAATTTCGACAGCTGCAGCTCTATGGGATTAAGAACTCTCAGTCGTTATACTGTTTTATTTTTTCAATTGATATTATTGTTGATGGGGCAAAAAAAAACAATGTAATAAAGGGTACTAGCCGAGACCTATGAAAATATTGGAATGAATTTTCCTTGAAAAAAATTATCCATTTGCGATTCTAAAAAGCTTGGGCCGTATGACCAAAATTGTACCCTGAGTTTTATGAGCTTAGGGCGAGCTTTGACGAAGAACATCGTGTTACCGACAAGCAGGAACAACCACCGTGGTCCATGCGCCTCGAATGGGTTGAAAGTTTTTTTTTCATCAATCCCTCGTTCCCCTTGGTCCCAGGAGTTTATCCTAAACATCACATCCGCCGGTGTTTCCTCTCTCTCTTTCTCTTCCCGTGAACCACCGGGTACTACGTGTCTTCCGTATCCAAAAAAGTGAGCGAACGCACTCGTTCGGTTTTCTCGACGGAGTCAAACATCCGTTTGCTGCATCGAACTTTGCCAGATTCTCCGGATCGCTCTGGCGCATCCCCCTTTCTCGTCCCTCTTTCCTTCCGGTTATCTACCATCGTAGCACTTTATATTCCTCCGTCGTTATTATTTACTTATGAAAATCCGTCAAAGTCTTCATAATCACATTTTCAGCTCGTTTCGAGTCACTGAAATAATTATATTTGTCTTAGCGAGACACTCTTATCTCCAGCAGGCGCGAATATGATTTTTTTTCATAAATGCACAAAAAAAACATGATTTTATAATTCTTTTAGAAGATAAAAATGGAAATGTGATATGAAGACAAGTTTTATGAAAATCTGTATTCACATATTTCTTTTTGCAAACAAAGTTTGGCAATCGGCAGGTGATCTTGAGACATTCTCTGCCCGCCAGTTTTCTCTTTTTTTAGCTCCTTGTTCGCAATTTCCTGGGCTCGAGTTACCTGAAATAAAATGTGAAAAAAAGATCAGAAAGAGTTGAAGGGGCGCCAGGAACACTGGCTTGGAGTAAAAACGCATATAGCACAAAAGGGGGAGCAATGTAGTAGGAGTCGCGTGCTCGGTTCTCTTGCGGCAAGCTAAAAAGTCCATCGGAGAGTACGAGGGGCTTATGCTGGGTGTGGGTGGCTGAGCAGGCTGCAACGTCCGCGGAAGAAAAATGTCCAGAGTCGAGTGTGGAGCAAAAAAAAGGAGAGTCTGAGAGAGAATAACGCCTGTTGGAAATGTTAGAGCGAGTAATGACCAAAGGGGCGAAAGAATCAGGGCAAGAGAGGAAATATATGAAGAACGAGGGGTATATAAAGTTTTTGGAGGGATGTCCGGTGCATGGCCCCGGGGTCGCCCGGACACGCGTCAGCGAACGGAGTAGACCACGTGTACACAGTCTTCTTCGACGACGACGTTGTCGTCTTCGTCGTCGCTGGCGACTCGAATCACCAGCTGCCTCTATCACAGGGGGAGAACCCTGGAACGGATCTAAAATTAGCAAAGCTCTTTTGGTTTCTTGGTCTGCGCTGCTCTCTTGGTCCGTACCAGCACCGAGGGGCAATGAGACCCTTTTTGCTCAACACCATGAAACTGAATATTCTTTTAAAAAATCAAAAAAAAGGAGATATCGATGCTCTATTATTCCTCTTATCATTATCGGAGAGAAATTGATAAGACATATACATTTAAAAAAAAATAGAAAACATTTTTCAGAATTTTGACAGATTGGCCAAAAAGTCGCTGCGTTTTTTCCCTATAGATGTCCATAGAGTTCCATGTATTACAAACGCAGTGACTTTTTGGCCAAACTGTCACAAATTTGTAATATGTTCGTTAAATGATCTTAAATTAATTTCCGATCGAATCGATCGATTAATCTCGATCTCTAAGATACTAAATCTCGAATCTGTCACAAAGAGCGGACATATCGAACCTTTTTGTAAGATTTTCGCTAATGAAAGTACGAATAAAAAGAAATTAATTTCCCCCGACGAAGGTGTCTCAAAAACTAAGGGAGTAAGGCAGAAAAGTAATTCTAATTATAGAAGTCGTTGTGTTGCTGAGTAATATATACCCAAGCATGCGGAGGAAGAGAGTATATACACGTTTTAATGCGACGTGTGCCTGTGGTACGTGTATCAGGGTTCGTGTTCTCCTGTGCTCGAGAGAGAGAGAGAGAGAGAGAGAGAGAGAGAGAGCGAGAAAGAGCCTAAAATCGCTCGTGCAGCATTGGACGCTCGTAAAATGCAGGCTGCATCCGCTCTAGAGAGAGAGAGAGAGATCAGAGGAGCCGAGGATTACTCGAGGTCGAGGGTGAGATAGAATTTGTGACCCGAACGCCCTACGTACTTTCAATCTTTTCTGGGACAATGAACTCACCAGAAGAGGCAAATACCTGCCCGATCTCTCGATCTCGATTAAAGCTGCAAGGTATTTTTGTTTTTCTATATCGTTGAATTTTTACTGTCAGAATTTTATCGAAGACGTTGGCAACAGCCTTGTTTTATTTACGAACTTGAAACACACCTGCTGACTTTGATTCAACGATGAGAAATGTAACTTCTCCATGAATTCGCGAAATAAATAATGAAGAAATATTGTGACATGGGATGTCGCGGATGATCAAAGAGGTAGAACGAGAGAGAGAGAGAGAGAGAGAGATTTTGGTATGCGGGTTAACAGATTGAGAACGTCCGAAGGTAATTACGACGACCTGCCAATATCTCGAGTTGACGCAACGAGATCATTGAATGTCATAGCGCGGAGGGATTTTTTTTTCATCCTCCCCCAATCCTCCCCTCTTCTATCTCGTACTGGCTGACATCGCTATTTTCTACGTAAGGGAGATCATCAGGTTGTCCGTGGCGAATCTATTTGCGAATCTCATACATTCGTCGAGACTCGAGAACGAGAATTCATAGAGACCCCGAGTCACTCGCTCATTGAACGTATATTAGTACGACGCAACATACAACTTGCTGGTTCAACACGACTTAACGAGAAAAATTCGGTTATTCCTGCTAACGTAAAACGTTCCCGACGTGCGATGGATCACTGCCAAAATACGAAAATGCGTGCTTTCTTATCTCGTATTTTGTCTACTTCGTACCACAATTTTGTATTTATTACAAAACAATATCCAAAAATAATTCGACTAATCAATGATAAAGACGAATCGATTATAAAAATCAAGAATTAACCTCGATCAAGACAAATTCGTGATAATAATTTCAATCCTTCATAAGAATACAAACGTTTTCGTTGATCGACGTTACTTCTTCTCTTCTATGTTACCTAACCGATGGTAACTGGACAGTTGTCAAGAAAATAGCGAGTGTCGAAGCTAAGCAAGAGAAGGTAAGTGGTAACGAGTGCCAGTAGTTTCGGTATTAGGAGAGACGAGAGGAGAGGAGACGAGAAGGCGAGAGCGAGAATGAAAGACAGGTCGCTGCTGTTTGGTCGGTGGTGATGATACGAGCGCGTAGAAAATATAAGAGGACAACACAGAGGTAGAGAGGGAGAGAGTGAGCGTCGACCAAACTGATCGACTCATTGAGAAATCTCTAATGAGAATATGATCGGTTTCACCGTCTCGGAATATTTAACGTTACGTATAGGACTCGCGGGGCTCGTCACTGTGCGAAATTCGAAGCGCTAAACTTAGCGCTCAGCCCGATTTCCTTCGTTACGTATCGGACGTAACGACTCTTCTAGTAACATCTGTCTTCTCGTTGCTCGTGCTCTGACCTTATCTATTCCGCACATTGCGATGTCTAAAATCGACGATCGAGATTCTCGATGCGAATTCGTAAATCAAACCTCGCGTATCCACAATTACGCTCTATCGGCTTGGCTAAAAAGTCATTGCTGTTTTTTGTTTTCTATTGGATGAGCGTACGAGTTCGCGCGTTGCAAATGTGCTTTATCTTTTGGCCAATGCGATAGATTCCACGCGTATATCCTTCGTCGAGCTTTTAACAACAGATTGCTCCGACCTGATCGATGATCAACGATTCGTAATAATTTAGAACTCGTTAAACATTCTGGCATTTCGCCAGGTAATGATCTTCGCTGCGAGCTTCTGGAACTGAGAATGTGCCAGGCGAAAGTGGCAAGAGATTTATTAGCTGACTTCCTTCTGCTTGTCGACATTGTCTATTAACATTCCAGGAAAATTTAGGGGTTGAACAAAAAAAAAGGTAATTTGCAAAAATTGTTAAAAATTGTGAGGGTCGATTTGTTTTGTATTTTTTTTTTTCATTTTTGTTCTAATGTAATAAGTTTAGAATATTGTTACGTTGGTCGGAGGCGAAGATTAAAAAAGAAGGGTGAAAGAATATTTACAATTTTAATTGTATAATCCTCAAACGACTGAAAAAAGCTTGAAACAAAGAATTCCGACGCTTTGAAAATTGTCAATGAAAAAACACACGAGGGTGGTCTCGCCTCGAGTACAGGAAAACAAAATTCTCACAACGATTATCCATAATCTCAAGCCGGAAGCGAGCCACTCCAGGCACTACGAACTCTTTGATGTCTGGTAAGCTGAAGGGTTTTGGGTTTGGTGCGAGATAAAAAAAAAAGAAAAAGGGAAATTTCCTCGCGAGTCTTAATTGTAATTTCTAACAAAATCAAGCCCCGATGCGTCGAGTAAAAAAATTATAATAAGTAACGGACGAACATGAATGATAGCAACCGTGAGGCTTGTAGCTCAACGAGCGAGAATTTTAAAAAGTTTGTACTCGGGGTAATCTTCTTTCTTCATCGTCGCTCAAACTTCAAACCAATGAGCCAGTTCTCGTTTCTTCTTCACACTTGTACAGGACGATTTAAAACCAAGGCTGCTTCTGCCAAAGCTGTAACAAGAAAAAGAATCTATTATTAAAAATGATAAATTTTTGAATCGTCAATTGACAACCAAGTGTAAAAAATGTCGATTAAAAGTGACAAAACAAACTTATAACCCGAATTAAAATATGCTATCAGCGTCTGATAAGCGTGAGAATTTTTCCACCTGTGTCGTCGGATTCATCGTTTGACTTTCGCAATTACCAAGACGTTACCTCGTGTCATAACGCGACCGTAGTTACTTCGAGAATTTATAAAACTCCCTGTACAGTGGTATAGCACGGTTCGATTTAGAGAGGCTGTATAAGGTCTAGATGAATTTCTGCTCGGCGAGTTCGTACCGAATGGTCTCTACGATGGATATATGAACCCATACGATATAGAATGGAAGTGGCAGCGATGCGTGAGCGTGACATACACGCACGAGGGATAAACGAGAGACGGAAGGAGGAGGGCGCGTGTCAGTCGCGTGCCGCTTGGCTCACTCTCGCCTTATTCTTTCCTTATGGTTGCTTCCTCGCTTCTTGGTTCTGCAACAGCAGCAGCGAGCACCAGAAACGGCTGCTGGTGACTCGGTGTCTGCAACCCTCTGCCTTTCTATGCTCTATATACAATATACATACATACATACATACATATATATATATATATATATATATATATATATTGGCTCCCCCGCGACTCGTCGAACCTCACCCCCTTCGGTTTCCGTTTCACGTTTCTTCTCTCTTTCCATACACTCGTCGCTTTTACTGAATGAGTGCAGACGAGAAGCCGACACGACCGGTTGCTCTCCCTCTTTCTCTTTCCTTTCTCTATCTTCCCTCACCGAGAGACCATCGCGACCGTCGCCACCGCGAGGAAAGAGCCGGAGGAACACCGAGAGCACCGGTGGCACAGGATGCGAGCGTCGTCGAGAGTCTTCTACTCCCCCATTTTTATCTCTCTCTTTTTTTTATTTTTATTTTTCTTCTTCTTCTTCTTCTTCTTCTTCTTCTTCTGCTGTTCCTCGTTTCGCTCTCCCCCTTTCGCTGTCTATGTTATACCGTATGGGATGACTGTGTGCGTGTAACGTGCAAGACAAGCTTTTATACACAGGCTACAACCACTGCCAGCTGATCGCAGACGGTCTCCACTCTTTGTAACCCCTTGACTATGTACTAATGTTTGAGCTTGGATGTATATGTGTGCGTTGAGTTTTATAGGAACAGCCACGAATTGCCACCACCTGCGAACTAGACACGACTGGCACCGAACCACCCGCGCTCTCTTTCATTGTCACGAACTCGAAAAACCTCGGGGGACTTCAACGTTTGCCCAGGGGGATGAAACGTTCTCGATAATTTTAAAACCGTGAGATTTCTTCTTCATAGTGACAATTTCATGTCTTTGTCAATTTTAAGAATTTTTGATCAATTTTTAGTTTTGTTTTTAAACAATTTTTTTTTATTTTGTTTATGAATGAATTTCTTTTAGTGACTGTGTGTCAGCGTTGTCATAAAAGTTTGTTTATTTTACGACGGATTTGGTGGAATATAGAAAATGAAAATAAACTTTCGTTTCCGACGAATCTGGAGATGAGACATGGAGATTTAACGAGAGAATTTCTATCGCGGATGAGTCAATGGGGACAAAACGAGTGATTACTCAGGAGTTTGTAATCGCAAGTGGGCATGTCTGCTACTGTCGAGCTTGAAATATACGCGTCCTCTTGGAACTTGGGGAGGACTGGGAGATTCGTGCGAGGCCTTGTGGCACGAAAGGGGAGAACTCAGCCAGAGGCGGCTGGTCGCTCTTCCGGAAGGAACTGTCGTTTCTTTACTCCACTCTCTTTCTCTTTCTCTCTCTCTCTCTCTCTTTCTGTCTCTCTCGAGCCCTGTCTACTTTTTTTCTCCTACACATCGTCCCCCTCTCGATCTTCATCACGCTCTATGAACTCTATGTTGCCAGACATCAACCATAACACGAGCCAAACGTGCCTCTTTTCGTTCCACAGTGTCTTATTTTCTAGCGAGAGAAGGGACTCGACTTTAACCACCCTAACCTTCGTACTAAATTAAGGGTCGTTCCGGTCGTTTTTTTTCTTTCTTATTTTCAGTCACTCCCTGCGATCGAGTTGAGAAAATTTACCTCGCGAACTTCTCGAACAGCTGAAAGAAGAAAAAATTGTTTTGATTAATTTTTATATCGAAAATAAGGAAAGAATGTGTTTCAATTATAGCAATGGTAAAATCGGTATTTCGTCCACTCTGGGAGATTCCAGCGGTTGGACGTGACTCGTACAGACGTTGGTCGGTACGAGAAAATCGCCGGGACGACGTACGTACCAAAATCTTAGTGGCACTTGGCCAAAATTATTCGTTTTGCCAGAGGCGTGTAAAGTCACGTCGAATGTTCCACCGACACAACACATTTTCAGCTTACCGAGAGTATCCCTCTCTCTCTCTCTCTCTCTCTCTCTCTCTCTCTCTCTTTCTCCAAGGAGAAGATAGTGGATGAAGCTTCGTCACCCTTCGCCTGGATGAAGCCAAGCGCGAATGCTCATTTCGCATGTTTCGAGATACTCGTCATCTGTCTAAGATTCGAGGAAACCAAGACGAGACTTTGCTCGTTCTACCTTTTTTTAAAGGTTTCTTTTTCTCACTTCCCCTCTCACTGTCAACCTCGTCACCTAGCTTTTTATCGCAATTTCCGTGTACTTATCGATCTTATCTGA
>JAPYZU010002533.1:0-13004 GCA_030523005.1 Tryphoninae sp. B BG-2022a | reverse complement strand
TCGTCGTCGTCGTCGTTGTCGTTGTCGCGCGCGCTTTTCCTTCGCCTCTCTCCTCGCTGAGGGACAACCCCTGAACCTACAACCCTCGTACACACACATGCGCGCGCCCACCCTCGGTAAAGCTCGCCGGCTTTACCCAGGAAATTGCGTTTCGTCCTATTATCATTTCCACGTGTTTACCCGAAAAAAAAACCAGGGACGAGAAAAGACGAAAAAGAATGGGGAATGTCCACCACCGAGGGCCTTTTACTGTCCACCAGGGAATGTACAGATGCAATACATACGACGTTTTTTCCGTTTGCTCGGACAAAGCAAAATCTTCTTTTTTACTTTCGTACAAAAAGTGGGGTAGTTTTTTTAACACGCTTCATTTCAAACCTCATTACGAAAAAAAATAAATAAAAAGTTCCAACAATATTTTGTAACTATCCGATAAAGAAAAATGCAATCTGAATGGAATCCTCGACGTCAGGAAATTATTTTCAAATTAGTTATCATTGGGAAAAACGGTAAATAAAGTTTTGAAAGTTGGTAATGCGAAGCGTGATTTGGTACTCGTGGCGCGATCTTACGGCGAATCGGGGAAGCTTCGTTATCGGGGCACCAGTAAACGAGTGAACTGCAAGCTCTCTCGCTGCGTTGGTATATATAAATTGTTGTTACTGTGTGGAAATCGAAGGTTTGCAAGGGGGTTGTGTATGTGTGCGAGGGGGTGGGGGGTGAGGAGAAAGGGCAACGGTAGAGGGAGTTATTCCTTGAGCGCGGAAATGGAGTTCTCGGACGGTCCAGGGGCGATCGGTTTGAAGAGATAAGCTCGGCGATAGCCCCGAGAGTTTCTCGTCGCCGGTCAGAGCGACGAGAGATTTTTCATGCCGCGAGTAGATCGCGTCCGGTGTATCAAAGCACACGAAGAGCGAGAGAGAGAAAACGCATTCACTGGCTATGCTCTCGGTCGCGAATCTCTCGGCGAGTCCGGCGCGTAGGGTCTTCTATCTTATCGGGTTTTCTGGTAATATAATGGCCCGCCCCTACCGTTCCCTATCTCATCTCCGAGCTCATTGACCGCTGGTACCCGAAAAATCACCCCTCGACGCTGATCTTCCTCGACCACTTTGGACCATCGTCGTATCGCCCAAAATGGTCACCGCCTCCTTCACTCCGTAATGCGTGTAATGGCTACTTGTAAGGAATTTCATGACATTGCAGATAAATCACACTAATAGTAACTTTCATCGATTGTTTCCAACAAAGAAATTCCTCGCTCCATTACCACAATTTTTATTCTGGTTGAAAGAAAATGTTCCTCGACAAAATAACAAATTTTCATTCTAAGAAAACAAATTCCTTGCACAAAACTTGACTTTGGTTTGAATAAATTGTTTATTTTTCAATCCACGTTTCCTACTCCGGCGCGCAACGATATTTCCGATCGAAAAGCGTTCGTAATTTCCATAGAAACAAAAAAATAGATTTACCAAGCGTTAAAAATATCCGCGATCATTTTCGATTAATTCAGGATGTTAGTACTGTCCTGCGAATTAAAAAGTGTGCCGTGGCACAGATTTTTCGATCGACGGTCATCATATGTTGCTTGAAAGTATCCCGCACAAATTCACGTATACGATCTGTATATTATATTTCTCCCGTGTATTCTCTGTATACATTGGGCCTGGTGTATACGCGAGAGAAGCGGAGAGCGTCGATTGACGTGAAACGAATGACAGGGGCCAATCTCCATCCATCATCGAATATCCTCGACTCGATCGAAATCGCCCATGGCATCCGCCTCCGACTGCCTCGCTGTTGCACGAGTCTCCTCTGCATCTATATGTATATCTGTATACATTTCAAGCTGGAAGAGATCAGTTAATTCGCGTACCCTTTGAACAAATTCTCGAGGAGGCCAGCATTGGTAATCTGAGATATCGAAATTGAGAGAGACAGTGAGAGAAGAAATCCGTAGGTCCATCTGATATCCGTCTCGAATGTGATACAAATAAAACAGTTAAAAACTCTGTCCGAGCATCTTGCTCTCTCCTTCTCTCTCTTTCGTTCTATCCCCTTAATTATCATAATTTATAGCCGATCAGTTAATTAAAATATCTAAATACTATACGCGCCAGCTCGCGATCCATATAAGACACACGCAGGTTCCATAATATTCCAAGAGCGCATCCGCCCTCTCCGCTCTCATTCGTTTCCTCCTTGTTCACTCTCTTGGAGTCTGCACCATCCCACACATTTTGTCTTATACGCATCTCTCATACCTTATAAATATTAAGTGGTTTATGGACTGTCCGCTGGCGCGCTTAACCCGCGGGGCCCTCAATCATTAATTATTTATCGCGCCCAAGAAATATATACAGCGTATCCAGAATGAGATAGAGAGAGGGAGGATATGATGACGATGAAAATAGATCGAGAATCCTTAGCGTTGTATATTCACGAATTTCAGCGGTTAGAAATTCACAAGTGGCACACCGTACGTGTTCCGCCAGCTCATAAAATTTATACGCGCATAAGTGTTCATGAAAAGAAATATACATATGTATGTATATAGCTGAGTCTGCCTCGAGTCGTGTCCGTCGATTACTTTCGAACGAGAGATATTTATGCGAAGCCTACGCTCCTGGCTTCGTCCAGTAAGGACGTCGAAAAAAGAAAAAAATCAGACCCTTCGATTGTTGAAAGAAACTGGGTTAAAATATGCCAACGCCGGGTCTATATACCCGTGTATATATGGTCGAGTGGTAGCGAAATTAATTTTGTCTTGTCAGCACATCGGAGGGAAGTCGGGATCATCCATAAATGCAGCAACTTCTTATCGCCAGCTCCGAGGCGACATTTTTTTCTATTCCCCTTTCCTCCGGATCGCGAATATTCGCGAGCTTCTACTTGGCGGAATACGTGTCGGAACTCCGGCGATATATTACGTCTGAAAAGATTCGTAATAATATTATCATCTCTCGCGATGTCCTGATAAATTTTGAAAAGCGTGCAACTTCCGAAATGCCAGAGATATCTTACCTAAGAATGTGACGAAGAAGACGAGGGAAGGGAATGATTTATCGAGGCGAGAACCTCGAATCCAGGTAAAACTGGGTCCCGGGTTGTGTACCGCTCTTCATACAATGGCGTAAATATATCTGTATATACGTATAGTTACCACCAAGCTGTTGGATATATCCAGGTCGCTAACGCAGCGATCGATGTCCAGCGGGATTCTGGATAGCCGAGAGCTCCACTATCCCTATTCCTGTTTCTCTTACGACTC
Organism: Tryphoninae sp. B BG-2022a; assembly: GCA_030523005.1. NCBI lineage: Eukaryota > Metazoa > Arthropoda > Insecta > Hymenoptera > Ichneumonidae > Tryphoninae sp. B BG-2022a. Next base: position 9,730 of record JAPYZU010002533.1, on the reverse strand, counting down.
CTTTTACTCGCAATATATATACATATATATGATGTAAGCCCTCCATAGAATCCTCCTGGCGGGGCTAAGAATGAAACGCCGTGAACGGCTATAGTGATAGAAGGGATGCTTGCTAGCTTGCTGGAGACAGCGGAAGAAAAATAGCGGAAGTCATCGACCTCCAAGGAGCTATATATCACCGTTGTAGGGGGTTGGTTCAGTGGAGGTCTTGGTCGGAGGGGATGGCAGCAATAGCACAACTGCGAAACGGTACTCCTCCAGTCGGACGCTGGAGAATATGTGTGGATGGGCCGGAGATGGGAAAGAACGAAGAGTGTCCTCTTTCGGTGAGTACGAGAGGGCGAGACGAAACGAGGGATGAAAAAGAAAAGAAAGAGCGAGCCGAGGACAGCAGAGGGTGGAATCTAGGATAGTAGTCCCAGCGTTTCATCATCCCCTTTTTTCGTCGCGGGACAAACGTCGACGACGACGAGAGACGTATCTCTCGGCATGTTGAACGCCGGATTGAGCCCACATTGGCGAAAGAGGATCTCTCCTCGTGCGGTATCCTTTCCACTCCTCTCGCTTCCTTTTTGGTGTCCAGCGGTGGTTGGGCACAGGGGGGTTTATCTTAAATGAGACTCCCCGAGGGCTTAACTCGGCTTGGCAAGGTTACCCGCCGAGGCCAACTCGAGCCACCCCTCCCCTCTGCCACACGGTCTTCTTCGGCCGGGGTTATGTCTGATTGATTAAATTCCTGCAATTACATCGCGCCATACATCACCTAGACTCGGGTATGGCGGTTGCCAAAGAGGGAGCAAGGGGGATGAAAAGAAACGATGGAGAGAAGGGCGATGAAGAAGAAGAAGAAAAAGAAGATGAGGAAGAAGAAGACGAAGAGCGAGGATCCTGACCGTGATCTCTAGTGGCTGGAGGAGTCACTCCGCTGACCGAAATGAGAAAAGTCGAGCCAGGAAAGATATCGAATGGAGGGTATGAACCAGATTCGTCGATCTGGTACCATCTCAGAGAAGAAGCACCAAGTACGTTGGAATTAAAATGAAAGAAGAAAAAAACTCCGAGATGGATGAATGTGGAGCGAATAAATGATGTCGGTGTGGGGTTTATGAGCCAAACGACCCAAGCTCAAATCTCCGAGGGGAGGCAACGAATCGGTGGAAGTAAGAATGGAACAAAAGACAACGCGATTATCGTTACGGCTGTTGATCTCCTCGGAATGAGGGAAAAGAAAGGAACGGGACGGACTGAGATTACTACGTGAATTCGTATGATGCGGACGTGAGGGATGAGTTATTAGATCCGGAGTTTCCGGTATTGCGTCGCGGATGACCAATAGTTTCATCGAGGGATTGTTGAAGCTTCCGGAACACATTTCCGGTTTCCTGCACGACAGACAATCTCATCGTTCTACGTTTCTATATCTCCTCGGGTATTTTGCCTCCCCCAAACAGAGGGCTATCTTCTGGTAGAACGCTGTAGGGAGTCGCGGATGAGAGTTTCGCCGAGGGTACTAAGAGAGGTGGGAACTTCTCCGTTCCGTACGACTTCCGGTCCTACTCGTCTCTCTGTCCTGTCTATGATACCGCAACCACGCCTTTCGCCTGACTTGCCGCTATGCCTTTCCTAGGTTTGTCCCTAACGCCCTAAAATCAGCTAAATTTCACGATCCATGTTGATCCTTTTAACTAAAACTATTCACATAACCAAAATTAAAATTCGCAGTTTTAGAATAAACTCAAAATGGAGAGTACGAATTATTTTCCAATTCTACCCCTCGTTCCAAAAATTATGCTGCAAAAATAAAGATTTAGAATGCACTTTGCCTTCTTGACAACGTTCTATCAAAAAGAGAGCTACCTCGGTGTTACCAACTTAGTTGGTGGACAGTCTCACACGCTCGATGTAGACTCAACATCTCGTAGGAGTCTTGCTCTCACAGCATCTCTCTTCAATCTCCTCTTCCTTTTTGATCCCTCTACAATTTAACCTAGAATCTTGGCGACACTCGACCAAGACTCCGCAAACAATAAGTTACTACTAATGTTGTTCTCGTGTTCAGCTTTGCCACGAGTCGACCGGAGGGATTTCTCTACTCTCTCGGTTCTTCGTTCCTCCATTTCTCATTCTCTTTACTTTATCCTTTCAGTGACTCTATCCTACACGGACAGCCTCTTCCTTGAATGCAATTTAATTGACGATTATTCCTTCATCAACCCAAATCCTAATTCATCGTCCATTGTCTCAGAAAGTCCAATATTCAAGAAATTGTAGGAAAAATGACATTGGTGTCACAATAAAGTATAATTTACAATGAAACAGTTTTCGACCCTATAATCAGCGGTTTATCAAGCTGAAAATCGCCTGATCAAAATTCCCTCAAAGGTGCTTTATTGCTCGAATATTTTGCGAGTCCATGTCTCTTGGGTAGAAGAAAAAAGCGCGTCAAAAAGAACGCCAGTTACGTGTCTTTTTTCGACCAGAGATAGCAAAAATATCGGCGTTTAGTCATCAGGAAATGAAGACCAGGAGGGTGAAGTACCCGAAGATAGAATGAAGGAAGTGAGCAGAGAGGGATGAGAGACCGTTAGGTATGATCGTGGCCGTCCAATTTCGTCATCCCTCTGTTCTCCGCCACGGGTCACAAAGGTAGAAGGGGGAGAATAGAATTCTTAGGTTCGGTGTGCGTAAGACGTGAGTGTAAGTACAACGAGAGTGCGATTAGGGTGGTGTGCGCCGAGAGATCGGAGAACGACGGGGTAAATGCGACGATCGGTGCTTTCCGTCTAATTTCCGCATCGCTTCGCAAATAATTCATGCCCACCAAGTTGACTTCTATCGACGCTCTCGCGAGACTTTATAGACGATGAAAGAGCCAACGCCTCGATCCCGGAGAGCTTACATGGATCTTCGTGACAGACGTTTTAACCAAGTCCCTGCTTGTGTCATCTCCCTTCGGAGAATTGAGTCCATCTGAGAATGAATAATTTATCTACATGGAAGAACAAAATTTTACAAACCCTCCCTATTATTGACCAATCGGAAATGAATTAATGAAAACCGTACGATGATTGATGATTTTTTAAATTAAAGTGTCAATCTATGACAAATTCTAACAATTTCGTTCCACCTCAATTAAGCTGTCAAGACATCCTCACGTTGTTACCGTGTCCGTGTGTTGTTTTAAATAAATTACGAAGCACTTTGGGAAAACATCGCTCGCAATTTCGACGCAAGCGGAAAAGGGTCCTGGAACAATGTAACACTGTGTGCTTCGAGGTCTAAGCGATTCTCACACGCGGAATCAGCCTAAATCCACCGGCACATCCCCTCTATGAGCCTTTCCGTGTTCCTTTATTGCATTACTCGCTGTTTTTCCACGCCTATCGTATCTCTCCCGTATATATCGAGAGGGCGTACGATACGACGACGAACGAAACTCTGACTCGATCGAATTGACCCCAATTTAGGAAAACGCTTCTCACACTTGCTCGATTCCATTTCATTTCAACAAATTTTATTCTCGCGCGATAACGTTCGTAACAAAATAAAATTAAAATTACTTCGCCCCCCTCCTCCCCCCAAACTTAATAAGACTCGAATAAATCGCTCGTAAAAATCTCAGCGTGAATTATATTTAAAATATTGTCATTTTACCAAGGTTAAATTATAGTATAGAAATTCATCAATGGGAAAGACGAGAAAGAGTATAAAAGAAAGGGGAGAGGAGAGCCAGGGCTGAAAAGAAAGAGGCAATTACGCGTGGCGTTTGGGAGAAGAGAACGAATACGGAAATCCGAGATGGGCCATAATGGTATGGATTGCGGATGTCATGGATAGGGCTATATACATGTACGTTAGTTCGAGCAGTTACCGCCAAGGGAATCGTCTCTCTTTCCAAGCACACACGATATAGCTACGCGAAGTCCCCTTCAAGCTTGTCTCACTTTCAGTCTTCGTCCTTCTCTTCCCTCTATCGTCCATTATATTCTCTCTTTCTCTCTCTCTCTCCATATATATATATGATGGCATCGCGATTCCTTTAATTTCCCATATTGTGGCCCGTCGGGCTATCTAAGACTCCCCGCCGTGTTATAGCGAGGTTTAATCACACTACAAGCGCATCCCTCGTTAGTGGAATATCGCCCGAGTAGCTATAATACGAGACTACATTCCAACGTGGCGTAGCAATGTGCCGAGAGGAAGACCCGAGACCATTCTCTTGATCCTTGCACACACGGCAAGAGTATATAACGCTGACTGAGATCTACTACGGAATCTATAATCTTTCACGTGCTCTTCGCCCAGCTAGAAAGAGAGATTTCTCTTCGAAAAACGTTCCTAAGAGAGAGATAGGGTGCTAACGTTACAGAGCGAGAGGAAAGAAGAGGAGAGCGAGACGTTCGCGCAATAATTGGGATTTACTGTGCAGCCTAGAGCGGGCGGGTTAAGTAAAACGCGAGAAAGAGACCGGAAATATGATGCCGGAAATGAAGGAGGTGTTCTAAGCCTATTTCATACCGAGGATATGCCCGAATCGTGGCAAAATCTTGGAAAAAATAATCTTATTGCGATTGTCTTTCGTCTTACGTGAGAAAATTCAATCGTATAATACAACAAAATACGAGCAATTAGAAATCAATCTTAAGACGTAGATATAAATAAACTCAATATTATATTAACAGAATAATTTTTTATTTGTGTTTGCGTTATTCATAGAACGACTATAATAAAATAATAGTAATAATAATAAAATAATTGACGAAATTGAATTTCGTAAATTTGCGATTTAACTTCAAAGTAACCCAAAAGTGTATGAATAGGAGCTTTGGTACTGTAACGGAAGGAGCTTAAATTCGAGACCGTGTAGGAGATTTATATACCTCTTGGCCAAAGAGGATAGAGTTCTCTCCTGTGGTTGTGGCACGCGTGTGCTATTCGAATCGATGTATCGAGATTGATCGGGTCCGTGTAGCTGCGAAAGTCTCGATTTAGCATAAGAAAAGCTTTTCTCCCATTTCAAAAGTGTGTGTATATACAGCCGGAGAATTGCACAATAGCTAGGTGCTACGATTGTACCGGGGATTTTCCTCGAAAGTCGAATGTAAAAGTTTTATATGTATATGTGTATCTATATATATATAACTGAGAGAAAGAGAAAGAGAGAGAGAAACAGGGAGGTATATGTATATATATATACAGAGAGAGAGAGAGAGAGAGAGAGAGAGAGAGAGAGAGAGAGAGAGAGTATTGAAAGGTCTTGGTCGCCCTCGACAACGAGTTCTTCTCGCTCGATCGTCTCCCCGTCTCTTGCTCTCGCACAGAGGGGTGGGATGCAATCAGTGGACCTGATTTATCGTGGCAATATACATTAAGATACGAACATTAAAACTACCGGGGTAGTCGTCGGTTGTCCCGTTTGCCCCCGCCTCTCGAACTGAGAGACTCAGTGGTGAGAGAGACAGAGAAAGGGGGAAGATCGTCGATGGCCCTCTTTCTCTCTTTCTCTCTCTCTCTCTCCCTCTCCATTTCCACCCTGCCGATGACAGCGAAGCACGAGAAATCGATCGAGAAATAAGCTCTCTTGCCAAAGAGAGAGAGAGGGTGAGAGAGAAGAAGAATAGAAAGAGAGAGAGACAGAGTGAACTCTGAGCAGAGCAAAGGGGTTGGGGTGAAAATTGAATTTTTATCGACTTGGAAAAATTCCCAGCCTGCACCCTCTAAATGAGTCGAGTCGCTTAGTCATTAGAAATCGTACAGTTTGATATCGAGAATTTATATTTTCCCGTTGAACCCTCCGTGACACCTCGATTATTTAAAAAAAAAATGAATAATGATAAGAATAAAAAAAAATACGCAGACACACACACACACACATACACACAACACTAATATCGTTCGATTCAATCCCTCCGATTCAATGATTACATCGAACGATCATTAGCACGCAGACAAGGCATTCCATCCTCTCTTTTTCTTTCGATCGCACGTTCCCTCCTACCTAACAAAGAAAATTCGTTATGAGGGTGAAAAAAAAAATTCAGAGGGCCGAGTGCTAGAGAAATAGAGGGATGGTGAGCATTGTCGAGTGGCCCCCTGCCAATTACGGAACGGAGTTCTAACCGTAGTAACGTGTAGTGTTTCCTCCATTGTCCGCAGGTCCGAGCGGGGCATACAGTCCTGACGCGACGATGGGTTACATGATAGAAGGACATGAGGGTAGCTTGATGCACCGACCTGCCGGTAATCCAACCTTCCACAACCAATACCATTATCCACCCGAGTACTACGGCCATCACTTATAAAGGTAAGTGTCCATCGTCGTCGCTATTTTCTACATTTTTTTTTCATTTTCATTTCTTTTTCTCTTTTCCATTTGTACTTGGACACGGTGTCGCGCATAATAGTTTAATTGATGGACAAGCGTGAACTTCCATTGACATTGACTTTTGTAGCCGATCAACCTTTGCTCAACCATCCAACTTTACGACTTGACGATAATGAAAATCGCTTGTAATAGTTGAATATGCGCAATTTCCTTTTGCGATTTGTTTCTGTTAATACTTTCTGCGTGATGTTAGTTTCTCGATGAGAATATTTATAGATTGAATGTAATTTTTGATAAGTAACGAGGATTGTGTTGATTCTGTTACAGCTGAATGCAGAATCGAATGGGTCAATGGCAGTGAAAGTCGACAAGTATACGAAATAAATTATAAATGAAAACAAAAGGAATAACAAGATAAAAGAAAAAGTAAAAGCGGGCTGAAACCTTGGCAACGTGCTGAAATACGTCACCGGCTGATCGAGCGATCCGTAAGAGAATTTTTGTCGAACATATCGGACGGAAAATGAAGGGAAATAGCGCGCTTATAAAAGAAAATAATGAAAACAAAAAACAAATAAAATGAAAAAACGCGATCGAGCGCCCTTAAAGCGGCAAAGTGCGTCAGCGAAGCCCGAAGGATTCGTCAAAAACGTCCGCTCGACGTGCCAGGGCGAGGATTAAATAATCGTTTTAAAAAACGGAGGATAAAGCGCGGTAGCAACAATACCGTTCAACAAATTTGCCCATCGAGACGGACGATAGGACGAGCGAAAGGAGAAATAAAGCGCGACCAAAAAACGAAAGCAAAAACGCGCAAAAAGCGAAGAGAAGGAAGCAAAGAGAAATAGAAGAATGAAAGGAGGAGATTGGTCGCGACGAAATTCATGTGATTGTTCTTTGTACAAATATTGCGGTGTAATATTGTAGTGATTGAGATATAAATGTTAAATTTTAATACGATCGCAATCGAAGAGGACTCTATATAATGAATATAGTGGATATAGGCAATTTTTTTAGCGGGCATGTACATTACCGGTGTTCGCAAAAAACGGGATATATGTCTGGTCGCTCGTGGAGAAGAAACGAAACAAACGAACGAGAACGTAACCTCGAAGTCGTCCCAAGATTATCGAGAGAAAAGATGAACGCTGTAATAATACGAAGGAGAAGAAAAAAGTGCTAATCGACCTTGAAAAAATATAAGGTTGAATGGAATTAGTTAAAACGAAACAAACAAACAAAAACGATACGGAAAGTCAAGAAAAGAGGATCAATGAGAAAATGGACACGAAGTGTGACGAGCGTCGACATTCTCGACTTAGGTGACATTAAATTTGTACAGTTCTTAAATATTAATAAATTTCACTATTAAACCGAAGTAACGATACATTATGTATAAAATTAAACAAACAAAAACAAAATTAAATATCGCGCCCTCCTTGACCTCTGACAGTTGTAATATAAAGAAACAAGCGAAAATAAGTACGAAGGAAAAACCAGTGAGACACTGAACAAAAAACAAACGTCGTGAATCCGCGACAGTGTCGAAAGGTTCCAACAGTGAGTCCCAAAAAACAGTGGAGGGGATATCGCGAAGAGTGGGAGGGGAGGGGGGGGGGGCTAAACGCGGAGGACCCAAAATCCCATGCCCCGACCCCAAAATGAAACAGTGTTGTTCGTGCAATATACCGAATCGGCGAAAGCCGAAAACGCTGCTCGTCGTAGGTATTTAATTAAAAACAACAGCAACAAGGAAAAGAATTAAAAAAGAAAACAACAATTAATAATTACAATTTACGATAATATATTGTGTATAAATAGTTAATTCAATTGAGTGCGAAGGAGGAATGAAGCGGATGATGCGAAACGAGAATAAAAATAAACACAAGACGCTCGGATGGACTCGGTAATGTAAGGAAAAAAGCAGCAAGAAAAATGAAAGAGAGCGACGCAAGAGATGTAAAATGTTCGTCATTTCGTGAGATCCGTCACTCTGTGCGTGATAAAATATCGTGGCGTTGTATTTTTTCTTTATTTTCTTTTGTTTCCTTTTAACAATGACGATAAATCGGCAAGCGTGGGTAATGAATCGAAGTAATGGTAATATTGACAATCGAGGGGCGAAAAACCGGAAAGCAACCCGATTAAATCGTTGAAACACAAAATGAAAATTCAAGAAAAAAGAACAGTGAAAATGTCGTTTTTAACGGAATTTTCGTACGAACCACCGAGCGAGTAGTCGAAGATTTACAACGATTTTTAATAATCGTGATGTAATTGCAAAAGGTATACGAAACAAACAAAAAAAAAATACAAACAAAAACTAAAAATAAAATGCCCGGCGAAGCGAAAGCAATGTATTATAGAAATATACATATTACGTGAGTAGGTTTAATTTAGGGCCCGAAAGTAAAAACAAGGAAAATGAACCCTTTCGTTTCGTTCGATCATCTGCGTCAGTTGCTCCCTTTCGTAACTATTTTTTTGTTTATTTCGCGTCCTCGTGAACGATGACACACTCCTTGCGACCCGTTGTTTAATTTTTGTTTTGTTTTCTCTCTCTCTCTCTCTCTCTCTTTCTCTCTCTCTCTCTCTCTCTCCCTCTCTCGCTCATATACCCAATCGCGTGCATTGTCAAATAACGCATTTGCAAAAACGCGATTGTCTCTTGATTACTCGTAGATACAATTTTTGTCGCAAAGCAATAAGGCTCGAAAATATTATTACTTTTTAAATGTAATAAAAAAAAAAAAACACAAAAAAAAACAAGAAATTGGAATTTTTTGAAAAAAAATGACGAAAGCACATTTGAGTCGAAAAATCTAAAGAAAACTCGTTCGCACACAAGTCCCTTCCTTCTTCCTCCGTTATCCGTTTTAAAATCCTTCGATTCTCTCCCACCCCAATCACGAAGGGAAGCAATTTCTAATATATATTTCTATACGAGATATACTAATATTCGCGAGCGCCTCCCACCCCCCACACACGATATACGTAAACTTGAAGGAAATGTTTGACTTTTTTTTGTTCTTTACCGAAAGATACTTTAACGCATACAAAGAATAAATAAATAAAAGCATACACACACATACACACACATACACACACATATACGCAGGGAAGAATTGAAAGACAGAAATTACCGTTACATCAAGAAATTAATGAAATAAAATTGAAATACCGATTTTCCATGGTATTTTTTATTGCGAGGCAGAAAATTTTATTGTGATCGAATCAATTTTATACACAAGACGATGGAAATTATTGGCTAATTAATTTATTAACTTGAGAAAAATCATTGTCTTGCTAAAATTAAAAATACGAAATAATGGTAATAATAACAATATTACTGTCATTTTTGCCTGTGTGTGCACTTGTGTGTGTGTGTGTGTGTGTGTGTGTGTG
>JAPYZU010002532.1:0-13620 GCA_030523005.1 Tryphoninae sp. B BG-2022a | reverse complement strand
TTATCGAAAAGCTACCGATTTCCTCTATAAGAACGTATTTTTTTCTTAATTAAAATTTTTTTTTATTCCGGGTAATAAAATTGATAAAAAATGAGATAAGCAGCTGTTTCAAAAAAAAAAAGCTCTATAGGGAGGAAAAAAATTTAATCCGAGAAAAAAGAAAAGAAAGAATTATGCGGATCTTCTCGATACGCGTGAGAATACGTAATGAAGTTGTAAGTAAATCTGAGAGAACACGAGGTTGTTCGAGCTTGTCGCTATTATTTCGGCGATTAGTTCTTTTACGTCCTCGGTTTTACCTCTCTCCGTTTACCTCTCGACGTTACAAGAACGCCACAATAGGTACGAGATTAATGCGTCGCGTTTGAACAGCTGCCACTCCTTCCTGTTTAATTAATTGATCGATTAATTAATTTCCAGCCACGAGGGCGAGGGGCCTTAATTAGAATAATCTTAATAATAATAATGATAATTCAGTGGAAAAAAAGAATTTACGTTTTTTGTTTAAATAAATGTCCATTTATTTGTATTCAGTAGAAACGCAATTAATTTTCTGGCCATTCTAGAATATTAATTAAAATTCTATAATATTAATTTTCTGGCCATTTTATAATATTAATTACAATTCTATAATGTTAATTTTCTGGCCATTTTATAATATTAATTATAATTCTATAATATTAATTTTCTGGCCATTTTATAATATTAATTATAATTCTATAATATTAGTTTTCTGGCCATTTTATAATATTAACTATAATTCTATAATATTAATTTTCTGGACATTTTATAGTATTAACAATAATTCTATAATATTAATTTTCTGGCCGTTTTATAATATTATTCTTGTTAAAAAATATTGATTATTATTATTTTCTATTTTAATTTAACGTCCCGGTGGCTCGGTCTTAAGTAATTAATTAATTAATTAGTCGATTGCGTTCTTTTCTAATGTCCATACGTGTCCGTGATAACGAGAACGACACTGATGATTTACGTCGTGACAATAATAACGAATGTGTGACGCGTTTGCTAATCGATAGGAACACAAACCTTTCAAAATAATTCATAAAATTTTCTTATCTAATAAATGATCGATTTATTCCAGAGTTTAATAGATTTTTTTTTAATTTATTAATTTCAAAAAATCTTTAATTTTCAACTTAGACAAATTTTGAATTAAAAAAATATTTTTAATTAAAAAAATATTTTTAATAAAAAAATGATTTTGTAACGCGTATGGGATTACGTGAATGAATCATTGTCTGGTATTCGCAAACTGCGCTAAATGGCACTATAATCGAGCAACATCTAAACGCGAGAACTTCCCGCATAGATTCTTGTCGTTGCACGGATGAGAGAGCACCTCAAAGTCAACGAGTCAATTTCGCGATAGTCACGTCGCCCTACGATCAAGGTCTCGGTCAAATGTCCGACGGTCTCTCATTTAAAAAATGTTTTTCTCCTCGGTAAATAAACTTCGTAATAAAAGAAAAAACAATTTCATACTATTAAACAAAATTTTCCAATTAAAACAAAATATTTATAACGAAAAATAAAAAATTTCTCATTGAAAAGAAGAATTGTCTGATTAAAAAAAATTGGCTAATTAAAAAAAACTGTAATTAAAAAAAAAAATCATTTTATTTGTTTCGAACCGTGATTTAATCAGTCGTCTTTATTCGTCCGTGAATCGTCTCGCAATTCGCGCAAAATATTTTCGACGCGCGTAGTATCGATAGATCATTTAATTTTTTATTAAGTTACAAAACACGCCTCGTAATTACGATCTCGCGACAGCAGAGATAACGACGAATAAATTTAAAAAAAAACGTGCCGAACGGTGGAATTTTTATGTTATTTTTTTATTTATTTATTTTTATTTTTTTGTTTTGTTTTTTTTTTGGTTGAACGTGTCACATATCGAAGATCGAGTCGATCGCACGAGTGTAGACTTTCGAGGTTTGTCCTCGGGATGGAAATGAAAAAAGAAAGAAATATTCGAACCCGTTTATCAAACGTTATTAACTCTCGGTGCCGATGGGCGTGTTGTTAAACTTTTTTGCAAGACGCACAAATTTTATTTTTCAAACCCGCATAAATCATTACTTTGACTCTGTTCCTTGTCCGACGTTGCATTTTTTTCTTTTTCTTTCATGAATAATATCATGTTAACGTGAAATTAATTACAACACAAAATGAATTAAAAACAAAATTGATTAAAATAAGAAAGTAATTAAAAAATAAAATTAGATAGAAAATATAAGTGATTGAAAAATATTATTTGAATTAAAAAAATAATATAAAAATTAATTCATTGGATTTCCCATCCACCTTCTTTCTCAATCAAAATTCCCATCTTTTCCCTCTCATCGAGAAATTTTCAAAAAATATTTACAACTATTTTCAAGGCGTCGTCCGACATTTGTTGTTGTTTTTTTTTGTTTATGAATAATATTTCGTTAACGTCAAATTAATTATTAAAATACAAAATGAATCAAGAATAAAATTGATTAAAATAAAAAATGAATTAAAAACTAAAATCAGATAGAAAATATAATTAATTAAAAAAAAATCAATTCAAAAAATAACATCAATATTAATTCATTCCGTTTCCCCATTCACCTTCTTTCTCAATCAAAATTCCCATCTTTTTCCTCTCATCCGAGCAATTTTCGTAATGTATTTCCTACAATCAAAATTAAAAAAGAAAAAAAAACGAAGCAGAAATAAATATTTACAATTTTTTTTCAAGGCAAACCAATTTCCAAATTGCCTCCAGCTGTTCTCGTTATCCTCGTCATGATGAAATCCCCATAAATCAACAATATCGTTGTCAAATCGTTATTTCCCCCGGGACGTTATCGATTAAAAAGACATTGAACACAAAAAAATGGAAAAAAAAAAGAATATTTTCCGCATTATAAATCTTGACACTCTAACTCCAGATCGTAAATTCAATTCGACTAAATAATAAGGTCGCGAAGATAAGTATTGCGAACGCGTCAGGAACCAAGTCTCTCGCATGCGAGATAATCGATTATATTCTCAGCTTCGATCTCGCGTTATCTCGATTTCAGAAAGGCACCCGGATGATATATCGCACCGATATCAATATAATTTGATAAGGCGGAATCGAACGTGAGGGAGTGGGAGAGATAAAAAAAAAATTAAAAGAAAAAAAAAGGAAACCGAACGAGGACGACTAAACGTTCGGCGACGAACCGAGTCGATCGAGGATCGAGGCGGCGACTGGCCATTTCGCGTCGTTTCGTTTAATTGCATACGGCGATTAATCAACAAGGCCGGTGTACGACGTCAGACGCAAAGCACTTTGGGAAAAAATTATTATTTCTTTTTTCCCTTCCTCGTTTTTTTCTCTTGTCACCTGGATAATCGTTATCGTGCCAGTAGGCCAACGTTATTCGTCATGTCTCGTTCATCTGCTATCGGCGTGCTCATCGTCATCTCGCTGCTCATCGGTAAGTTCTTAATCGACGTTGCTTCTTTCTTCTCCCCTCTCTCTCTCTCTCTCTCTCTCTCTCTCTCTAAAAATCAGACTCTGTCGCTACGTAAGCGAGAGAAAGTGCGTGAATAAAGAACAAAAATAACTTTTACCAGAGAACCTTGGACCATTGGACAAATCGTTTGTGAAGTTTGTAGAAAATTGCAAGAATTGTGACATTTTTTGGTTTGGTTGATTCTTTTTTTTTTCTTTTTCTTTTTCTTTTGTAAATCGATTTTACGAAGGAAAATCGGTTTTAGAAAACGTTCGAGGCATCGGTTTTGGATGAACGGAGTGAATTTCAGAGACGAAGTTAAAAAAAACAAATTTAGAAAAAATCTAAAATTTGATTTTAGAAAAAAAATCTAAAAATTGATTTTAGAAAGAAAAAAATCGAGTTTAGAAAATAATGATTTTAGAGAAATTTGTAAAAAGAATCGGTTTTAGAGAGAAGGGGGATGATTTTAGAAAATTTTAGAAAAGAGTTCTGAAAGTTAATCGATAAAAATATGTTGGAAAGCGGGCAATATGCTTACGATTATTATACTTCGTGTGTAATATTTTTCAATAAAATCGAATAAAATCGTACGAGTTCGGAAAAATTTGATCGATTCGATAATTTCTCGTCGAAGCGGTAATTTTTTTCCTATTGGAATTCCAATGCGGAAATCGTAATTGAAAATTGTTCGAATGAAATTTCTACGCGGAGCGAAATCAAGATTTCCTATTATTCGTCATTATCGTCATTTCTTATTTATATAACGATAAAGAGAATCGCTCGAAATAAAATAGATCGAGCAAATAAAATGTTTGATAAAACCATGCCGCGAGAGACGTTTTCCTCATCGATCGAAAGAAAGAAATATCGTAGATTACAAAATGAAGACAAAAAAAATAATTCGTCCAATTTGAGAAAAAAAAAATCATTTTTAGAATTGATTAAAATTTTCGAAATTTATTTCTCTCGCTGACTTGTAATTAAACGAACTTTAAAAACTGTTATGACGACTTGAAAATTATTGTTAACTTTTTAGAAATTCTTGTTGTATTTTAGAAAACTGGTTGTATTTATTTTAGCAAAAAAAAAAGCGTTTACCGTTTGCTCAGTTTTTTGCGAGGTCTCGTACTTTTTTTTTGAAAACACGCGAAACAATATTCTGCATTAAAATACATTCGCTCGAATATAATCGAGAATTTAATGGGCTGACATTTAAGCCTCAACGATCATCGCGAGCAGCTTTCACATTCTAAAATTTCGGAGTCGTCTCATGGACGAGAAGATATGTAAACAAGCCATGTATTACATAGCGTGTCTAGAGACGATTGAATATCAATTTTATTCATTTTTTTTTCATCCGGTAGAAATCAATTATAAATTTTGTACGAATTTCTTATAAATTTAGAATTTTTTTTAGCTATTTAAAATATTGTTTGTCCAGATCACTTCCGGTTATTTATAATTAGAAGAAGAAAAAAACAAAATTTAATTAAGACAATTTTTCAATTTTCTCATTTACTTAAACTGTAAAAATAATTGTTATTATTTAATTGCAGCGAGCGAGGTTCTCTCAGCGCCGAGAGAAAATCTAATTCCCCATAAAGAATCGGAGAATGAATTGATGGAAACGCGAGAAACCGAATTTCTTGAAGCGCGCTCGGAGCGATTAATGAGAAACGAAAGATTCGACGTTTCGAGAGAGGACGAATTGTTGCATCGATTAACCAGAGTCGTCAAAGAGCCATTACCGTCCGAGGTTGAAAAAAATTCAACGACAACACAAATTTCCAAAAGTAGCGATGAAAATTCAAAGTCGAATCTAGCTGTTTCTGAAACCAAAGACTTGAACGGACCTCGTGTGACTCCTGCGGACGACGACGACGTTAAAACGACGACCGTAGTTCCGTCTACAACTAAACCACCCAACTCAACGACTGATTCGAAAAATTTGGTTCCACCGAAAATATTTCCGGACGATGCTCGTGTCCAAAGTATCATGAACGCTAGTAAGGAAGTCGCTGATAAACTTAACAAAACGAACTACGAGATCGATGGAGTGAATATTACTAAGTCATCTGAAAAAACAAGTAAGATATTAAAAGAAGAAGTAAGAAATTACGAAACAAGTTATTGATATTAAGTCGAGAATCGATTGTTTGGCAATGAAAATTAAAAAAATAATATCATACGTACGTTCTACTTGGTGGATTGATTAATATTTTTCCTATGATTTTCCTCTAGACGAAACGATCATCAATCCAGTCGATGTTGTAGATGAGACCGAGACATCAAAATCGCCGACGGCGACTACAGCGAGCTTGCCAACAACAGTTCCAACGACGGCCGTGCCAAAAGCGACGACAGCGCCACCGGCGGCAAATTCAACCGAGGCACCGATCGTAACAACGGCAGAGACAACCAAGCCGACCGAGCCAACAACTGCAAAGACGACACGGCCGCCTACGGCTAAACCAACAAAGCGAAAATGGCCACTACCGGAAATGCTTCCAATCACAACGGAGGAACCGTTAATTCCTGTCCCTTATACTCCGACAACTCCGCAACTACCAAAGAGCAGCACACTCACTTACGCCGAGATAAAGTTACACGAGAAGAAAAAGCCAGATCCTAATGCAGCAATGCCCTCTGGTATCGTAGCTCTGATAACGGCTCTCACTTTCTGCATTGTAGCGGTTGTAGTTTACACGGGTCTTTTTGTACGAAGACGATATACCGAGTGAGTTCCTTTCATTTCCATATTTACAAATATTTAGCTGTTAAACGTTATAAGTTATGCGATACTTGCAAAATAGGATTATCAAGTTGTTACTCGTTAATTTACAGATGGAGATATGGTAATCGTGAGTTACTTGTGAATGAATTTGATTCTACCGACGTCAGCCATTTCGAGGTTCGTTATATATTTCAGTCAGACCTGATGAAAAACGATTTTCTTCAATTGGACACAAACAATAATTCTTATACGTTATTTGTATTTTTACAGCTGTGAGACGTCAAGGTACTCGCTAGACTCGACAACAGAGTGTGCTTTCTACTGTTAGACAACTCAGGTGGAGCATAAATACGTAGGAAATAATTTTTCGAACAACTAGAATGTGTACAAAAAAGAAAGCTACTACATCGGCGCTCGCCGTATTTTTGTTCACATTCTAGTCGCGCTTCTGTTTTTTTACTTCTTCATTTCGTCGTGCACGAAATTCTCGCAAAGTATCATTGATCTGTGATTCGGTAAATGCCTGAGAGTTGTTGGAGATTCGTCACGTTCTCTCGACCGAGAAAAACAAATTATAAAGTTTATCAACTTTTTTGTTAACCATGTACCAACTACCGCACTCTCGCGATGTTTGTTTCTATATCAAATCACGATAATACAGAAGCACATATCGTTCGCTTTATCGACCGTTTACGACATACAACCGTAACTTAGTGACTTGTAAATATTTTTGAAATAAATGTGTAGATTATTGTTTTGTAAATGTTAATTACACTTTTTCGTTTATTTTGACCCTGCTACCTTATATATATGTACATATATATACGTATATGAATCGTGCTCGACACGATATAACGCCCAGCGTTGGCACGCACGAATAAATCCAACAAGAGAAAACAATAAAAAAAGATCTTACTAAAACACGAAAACTACAAAGTTTCGGTCACTTCTATTTTTAATAGAATACTCTCGTTTGCAAATTAATCATTTCATTTTGTACATTACGTCTTATGAGCGCTAAGCGTACAATGCGATGTTTCTTCCTAAAATCTTCGAACGATGGCGATCGTTGGAATTTTCAGAATTAGGCAGCTTTTTTGGTGATAACGAGAGGACCAACGTTGTCACAGGTAGCTTTGTTATGATTTCCGTGAGCTCCGTCGCAATACGGCCACTGGGTATGAAAAACAAAAAACAGGATTATAATTCTTGAAATGTAAACGCGTATAATAAGAGGAAATCAGAAAAAAAATGAAAATGAAAACGTAAATTCAGGCTGTTCAAATAATAGGTGACGTCAGCCAACCGTTTATTTACAGTGACGATGATAAGATCAAATACTGCCTCGTGCGTTACGCAACAAATGCATTGCCTTAGATATGCCTTGGATAATGAATGATTTCCCAATATACAATAATATCCTGGGATACAATTTAAAATTCTAGATTCTCGATTGACAAATTATCATTTAATAATGAGAAATAATAATTGAACCAAGCGAAGCTAAACGAGAACAATTATTCTCTAGCACCGATTAACTCACATTTTCGCTTCTCCAGCAACGACAGAACACAGCCTTTTCTGTGATGTCCTCAACGTCAATGGTGTCTACAACCTTGGCGGAGTCCTTCTTTATTTTAGGGTTCACAATCGCCTTGGGTGGCTGAAATATTAATTGTCATTTTACTACAGTGAGAATTTGTAGAAATAAAACTACCCTACTGTACATAAAGCTATGAATAATATTCACATGTCTACCCATTGTCGCGCATAAATTTTAGTCCTCGATTTTGTCGATTAATATACATAAATCGCACAATCTTTGGTTCCTTACGCAATGAAAAATGTAAAAACTAGGAACAGGTTGGGAGATTCTACAAGTGGTTTGGACTTAGCATAGAATAATGTTAAAGTATCATGACCCTCGTTACCCGAGCATTTATCATACGACCTATATCCACCGGAACAATTTATAACGTTGCTGTTTAGATGCAAAACCTCGATAGGTCAACAACTAGTATAGTTCGCTCAAGAATTACGCAACGTTTCGCATTCCATAATGATACTCGTCACGTGGAAAGGGTAATGGAAATGCGATATTTAATGTGTCTTGTTATTTTCAAGCCTCAGGGGCGTATTAACGAAAATAGATGCCCCAAAACTTACCGGCCTGGCGAGAGGACAGAAAGCCTGATAGGACATGTATCCGATACCAGCGAGAAGAGCACTCGGAGGAATCAGGGACAACCAATCTCTAACTGTAAATTATCATGCAAAAAAAAAACTGTTACATTAGTAGACCGCACTGTGTAGTGTATTGATGTACACACATACGCGCGCATGCGTGTGGTATACACGCTGTGGCTAAGTGACCGATGGGTCGATACAAGCACAATAATCTCGTTGTCCTACCTCGTGTATAACATTAATTCCACTCTTACAGACGACGATGAAGAAATATCATACCTCCAAGTCTGAACCATCCTCCTATCGTGTCCGGAATTGGCAAGCCCGACAAATAATTCGGAATAGAAACTTTGACGAGATGTGCTATCGGCTCCATGTTGGTTACCACTACTGACGAAGTCAGACGCGCAACATCGATGATATTCTCGATTTCTTTATGGTGGAATGTACATCGCGTGTCAACGAACCGTTGAATACAGAAATCAAGAACTTTCACTTTGATCATTTACTGTTATTCCCGATGCTTGTCGATTGTTTAAGAGAAAAACGAATATCGAAGGGAGTTTAAAAAAACTCGTAATATTAATTAGCGTAATACTTCCGCTTGAATGAAAAAACATAAAAACGACATGTATCGTATAATTATTTTGGTCAAAGGTTATTTATTCGAATGATGTTCGTTCTGTTATTAAGTGATAATGCATAGTTTAATAAATTTAGTGCATCGATATATCGATCAAGTTCGATACAGAAAATACCTAATCGAAAATGTTCGTTTAATGTTTGTTCTTTATTCGAACCTTCTATTATAATGAAGAAGGTAAAGCGTTTAAAATATTCACGGTCCACTGACTCACGTAGTATGCGTAGTGCGCATGTGCGGAGTGTCTCGTTAAGCTGCAATTTCATGTGATAAGTATACGCATTAACAGTGAGAAGTGGTTTCTTCGAATTGCTTGACGCTTGCTGCATATTTACGCTATATAGTAAAAGAGGACAACGAAATGTTTGACAAGAGTGCGAAAATTAGGGGCAAGTACAGCAATAATAAACCAAACGCGAGATCGTCTCGATGATTTTCGTCGTAAAAATGGAATAATTCTGTCAATCGTAACCGGTAAGGCAAGTTCGCACGAAGCTGCAATGGTGGGTAGACCCGAGCGCGACCAAAGCTTGTCCAGTACGTGGCGCCGCCACGCGGCGATAACTGGAGCGAACATTGGCACAGCGCCGGCACGGAAGGAAGGCAATACGCACGGTCCAGTATGCTCGCATTGCTTCTGCTCCTGTCATCGGGAGACGAGCTAGAAGAGTTGCACAGGATTCAACGGATAATAAAAAAGAAAAAACAGCCTGCACTGGCTTTTTGCTTTACTGTGTACCGTGTGTGAGTGTGTGTGTGTGTGTGTGTTTCTTGTGCCGTGTCGAGTGCGCGTACGCCCCCCCTCCCTTGCAGCGGTGGTTCTCGGTGCATACGAGAGGCCTATCGGTGAAAATGTGCTGCACGTAGCGCACAAGTGCGCCAGTCAACTCGAAGTACACATAGATTCAGTACTGCTCGCGCAGAGGAACATAGCGGTACGTGAAGTGTTGTTCGCGCCAGCGCCAACGTATTTCTCTGTGAAGGGTCGAGCCACAGCGCAGTTCGGTTAGCGCGATTGAGAGGTAGGAAAAAAAATAAAGTTTGAAAAAAAAAAACGCGAGCCAAGACGCTATAGATAGCGGAAAAGGGCGAATGCGAGAGAGAGAGAGAGAGAGAGAGAAAAAGAGAGCGTGCGCGTGTATGTGTGCGCACAGGCTGGCCGAGTGCAGGAGTGGCGTTATAGTATTGCTTGCATTCCGGCATCGGTTGGCGCCCAGGGCTTTCCGAGTGTAAAGTGCGTGTGTGTGTGTGTGTGTGTTGTTTAGTGTTCTCGGTGCGGCTTTCTCAGGGCTGTCGCCGTACGAAATTGCGATTCGAGGCCGTCGGTGTAATAATAAAAAAAAAAACGTATACATACATACATAAACATACACGAGCGATATTTTGCGCGTTGCGCACGAATCTTACAACGATAAATATCATAACATCCGTACACTTCGTCAAATCTCAAAGCCTAACGGGAAAAACGTGACCAACGTAAACCGTGTATTGAAATTTCGTTTATCAAGAATAACGGAAAATAAAATATTGAGCGACACCGTCGTGTAACAAGGACCACAAGCGAGATAAATATATCATATTAAAAATAAACAAAAATCATCTTTTCGCGCCATTTTACGTTCATCGATCCGGCGGCTTCCAAAACAGCGTAACGACAAAAATCGTCGTTCCTGTTTTTGTCCCTAGTGGCGTGTCTGTTGTGTTTCTTCCTTTTTTTGTTTACATGCTCATAGAACGCACGAGCATTATCGTCGACGCGAAAATAACATCGACGCTTTAATTTTTTCCTCGATCGTTAAATAATATAAACTCGAATCATAGGATGTTTTAGGTGAAAAAATCACGGACGCGTAGACTGATCGAAAAACAAAATATCGAAATACGACGAACTACTAATGGCAACTGAGTGCGACAATCGCAAGCGTCAAACACCGACTAACCTCCCCCGTCGTGTGTAACAACCGTCAACGGTGAGCGAGTGCGAGCGAGAGAGTCCGTGGTGGCGCGGGTGGAAGCGGCGGGGAGGTGGCGAACTGCGACGCGCGGGGGGGGGGAAGAAAGAGGTCCAGTGAGTGCGGTGAGCTCGTGAGGTGAGGATCGATGTCGCTGCTACTGTGAAAACATGGCTGAGGAACTGTTGGTAACGCTGAGCAGAAGCGACAACACCGGTTTTGGTTTCTCGTTGCTCGGAACAGCGGGACTTCCTCACGTAATATACGACATCGTCGAGAATTCACCGGCTGCGGAGAGCGGCAAGGTATACACCATATACATACATATAAAACTCCGAATTACGACTCGTACTAATATCGACCCAGAACGCGCCCGAGCGAGCTTATTAGAGACGCCTGGCTCTCTCGCCTTTTCACACACAGACACACACACAAACACACCCGTATCTATATATCTGTATATGAGCACGTCAAAAGGGTCTTACCGTAACTTTTCATACTTTACAATCCGATATAGCTATGTGCACGTTTTTGCAGGAGGTCTGCCAAAAAGGCAGGAAACCTGCATAAGAGCAGCGGTTATTTACTTTGATACGTACCAACGTAAATATCTTTATTTATTTTTTCTTTTTTTATACGTTTTACACAAAATTTATATTTTGGAGAAAAAGAGTTTTATATGCAACGTAGATATATATATATATATATATATATATATATATATATATATATATATTGGAAGTGGGAATCTTTCAGTGTCAGTCGGTGGAAAATAAAAACATGTCTTTAACATAAGTTTTTCACAATTTACACAACTCGAAGTTACACTTGAAACTATAACTCGTGTTTTATCTTCGTAGTACCTACATTAATTACAATGTTATTTTGTTACGTGTATCTTAAAACGTTACGTTTTATTTTTATGAACACTTTGCGTTGAATTAATTGGAATAAAAAATTTCTCTTTTTATCGCTCTAATTTACAATTATATTACAAATTTTATATCGTCGTTTTCCATGTGGGAAATCCACTAATAAAAATATAGTTTGTGCTTGTCTCATGGAAGATTAATAAATAATAATTTAAAAAAAAAATACGTCTTGAATTTAAAATTCGCTAAGCGAAAATAAATCGTCCGAGATAGACGGAGGTCAAGAGGAAATCAGGGCTCGAGTACTTTGGTCAGGAATGGGAAAAGGGCCAATAATGGGGTATCTATCCGTACATACGTTATATGTGCATCAACATATATACATATATATAACTTTCCATTCCATTCTCATTGAACGAAACTCTCCGAACTACTTACTTCTGCAGCTTCCTTCCCCATCCCTTTTTTCCTCCATTTTTCTTCCTCAAACCTCCCCTTCTTCCCTCCCTTTTGCCACGGTGCTTCGTCGACCGTTTCAGCGAACGATTATTCCACATCCGATCGAGGTAAATCAGAATGGAAGGAGGCCTTCTCCCACTTCCTACTTCCTTCTATCACGAACCCAATTTTATTTCACCCCTCTCCCTTCCCACCTTATCCCAATTTATTTCCATCCTAATTTTAATAATTGTCATATTCGTCCCAATTTCATGGAAATATGAATATCAACGAGACGAGCAATTTGAGGGAAACGCGTGTACGAGAAAAACGATTATATTTTGGCATTTTTTGGGTTATCGTAGGATTTATATGGTTCGTTAACAACCCTTATGTAATAACGAATGCAAAATTGCAACCGGGACTGATCTATGCCAACGTGTATGGTGCAATTATTTCCATCCGGCTAGGAGAGGGCAGGGGGTGAGGGGGAAGTAGAAATGGGATAAGAAAATCGTGTATATAATGTCTCGTATCCCTTTGGGGGGTTGGTAGTGGCTTCGTTGGTAATCGTAAATGATACACACACACACACACACACACACACACACACACACACACACACACACACACACACACACACACACACACACACACACACACACACACACACACNATATATATATATAATATACACAAGTATACGTGTGTATGTCTGTAGTTATAAAAGGCAGTTCTGTGTTGCTTTCTCGCGTGCTAGGGAAACACGTCCAGAGAGATGCCGATTGGCCGAGGTCCTTCGTGTAACCGAGCCAACGGCCGCATTCCTCGCTGCCCCCTGGCACACTCGGCAACTCTCGATCTTCCTTCTTCCACCAACTTCTTCTTTTTTTTTCCCCCCATCGGCTTTACTTTATTTTTCTGTAGCTTTCGGTTTTTTTTTTTGGTTTGTTTCTTTCTTTTCTTCCTCGTCCATGCCGGTCTTTCGCCTTCTCTTCTGCTTCGTTCAGTCACCGACGGCTCTTACCGACCGTCGCGTTGCGTCGTCCTTCCAACGTACCTTGTGTGCCTCGACGCTGACCGCGTATCGCTTCACCCCGCTACTCAATTTTTTTCTCTCTAATCCCCCACTCTTTTTGCCCCCCTCTCTTCTTCTCTAGCTTCCCTCCCTACAGTAGGTAGCGCACGATCCTCTCGCCAACTTTTGTTCGTTCATACGATCCCTCGTTCGCCATTTGTTATTCCGTTCGCGCGGGCTAGTGGCTAGCTCTTTCCTTACTCAACTCATCCT